>JAFEMH010001922.1:0-262500 GCA_022495995.1 Adenophora triphylla var. japonica
TGCCTTCATATAAAAAACAATTAAGTTGAATACTTTTTGAAGCAGAAGTACATTAGATAAAGTGCGAGCTAGTGTACACTAAGTTACTATTTCCATTAAACATTTCATTAAATAAAAAGTGGTACAATAGAATGAATAATCATCTAACAAATATTAACAATAATAAACATTGTGCACTAGATAAAATAGGGCCGGTGCACACTAGCTAGCTGTAACTTATTGACATTAGCCAAACGGCTTAGGGCAAATAGAGAAAGGCCTTATGTTCACTACATGCCGAGAACATTAGTCAAAGTAGCTAGTGTACCCAAGTTAATCTGGTCCTATTTTATAAATTTGCTATTGTACATTAGATGAAGTAGCTAGTGTACACTAAGTTATTATTTCATTAAACATTTCATTAAATAAAAGGGTACACTAAATAATAACTGTGTGCACTAGATAAAAATAGCTAGTGTACACTAGCTATTGTACACTAGCTAGCGCACACTAAATAAAAGGGTACACTAAATAATAACCGTGTGCACTAGATAAAATAGCTAGCGCACACTAGCTATTGTACACTAGCTAGTGCACACTAGCTAGCGTACACTAGCCAAATGGCTTAGGTAGCGTGACAAGGCCTTGTGTTCACCATGCCGAGAACATTAGACAAAGTAGCTAGTGTACCCAAGTTTATCTGTCCTATTTTATAAATTTGCTATTGTACATTAGATAAAGTAGCTAGCGTACACTAAGTTACAATTTCATTAAATAAAAGGGTACAATAGAAATAAACATCTAACAAATATTTAATAATAATCTGTGTGCACTAGATAAAAATAGCTAGTGCATACTAGCCAAATTGCTTAGGCCTCGCCAATACCTTGTGTTCACCATGCCGAGTACATTAGATAAAGTGGATACATTTTTATTTTTAACAAATGTTTCTATTTTGTCCCTTTTACATCCATATTGACCTACCCGATAATATTTGTTTGACGGTATTTATATACACTAGCTAGTTAGGTAGTGAGTGAAATGCAATTGGATACACTAGCTAGTTTAGCTTCGTACCCAATAAATCATTTAAATAATAACTGTGTACATTAGATAAACTAGCTAGTGCACACTAGGTATTTATCTAGTGTTCACTAGCCAATTAAGATGCTACTTTACCTAAGTTTATTGAGTGTTTTAAAGTTGTATACACTAGCTGTGTTGCTACCGTAACTTAGTGTACGTAATTGCATTGTTTGTTTGTATTACCCGTATCTTATTATGTTTTTTTTTTTTTTTGTTTTTTTTTTTTTTTACTTTGTAGGTGTCGAAGTAATCATTCTAACTTTCCAAGTGTGAATCGTGTGGGATCATACTCAGATGATAGTGATGATGCTTGTTCAAAGCTAATTATTACACCTAATTTCAAATTTTAAATGGTTACCTAATTGTGATGATGCTCACAAGCCACATCTTGGTCGTTGGTTTGCAAGTTATGAGAATGCCTATGATTTTTATGAAGCATATGCTCTGGATGTGTGGGTTTGTTGTTCGTCGTGGTACTAGTAAGAGTGGAAAGGGAGGAGGAGAAAAATATTGAAGTACTACTTATGTCACGCATAAGGGTTTGTCAATAATCAAATAGAAAAAAGTGATTCTAATGAAGGTGATAGCAAGAGACAAAGATCGGAAGAAAATGTTTTCAAGATGTGGCCGTAACGCTATGATTGCATTGAAGCTGTGGGTAAGAATGAGAAGGAGGGAGAAGTTGTGTATAATTTTGTTGAGGCACACAATCACAAATTAGTTGGTGCAGGAGGCATGCAATTCTTGAAATCCAAGAGGGAAATGTCAATCGTGCATAAGACTTTGCCTTTGACGCATCAAAGGTGAAGATAGGTCCATCTCAAGCTTATGGCTTCGATGAAAGAGATTGTTGGGGGTTATGAAAATGTTGGTGCCACCGTCACGCATTTTAGAACCGGAATAGGGATTTGAAAGAAGGCATTGGGAAGAAAGATGCCCAGATTATACCGACAAGTTTAAGGCAAAGAAGGAAGAAATTGGGGCTTTTTATTACGAATATGACACCGATTCATCGTGTCACTGACCAAGTCCTTTTGGGCCGATCCAATAGGCCGCAAATTATGAAGTATTTGGTGATGTTATATCATTTGATGCTACGCTTGGTACAAATAAGTAAGTGATATTCAATGTTTTAGATTATGCATCAATCATCATATATATGCTATTACCGAAAGTGATTTTCTTTATATTTCTAATCATTAGGTACAATATGGTTTATGTACCATTCTCGTGGCGTTGATAACCACAGAAATGTGTAACATTTGGCAGCAGACTTCTATCAAAGGAAGATATTCCTCATTACACATGGGTTTTCCAAATTCTTTCTACAAAGCTATGGGTCGTGAACCACTCGCTTAATCACGCACCAATGTCCCGCCATGAAACAGCAATACCTGCCGTTTTCGCATCGCAAGGCATCGTTGGCGCATGTGGCATATCATGAACAAACTACCAACAAAGGTGCATTTTCTTAAAAATCTTGAAAATTTTGTTTGACATCTGTTCTCCCGGATACAATAGCTACTTTATCTATTTGTAACTCAAACAGACACTAGCTATTGTAACTTAGCGTACACTAGCTAGTTATCTTAGTGAACACTAGCCGTGTTACTAGTGTAACCTAGTGTACACTAGCTAGTTATCTTAGTGAACACTAGCCGTGTTGCTAGTATAACCTAGTGTACACTAGCTAGCGTACACTAGCTATGTGTATCAAGCATTGGCTAATGTAAACTAGCTAGTTTCACTTAGTGTACACTCGATTGTTATCTAGTTTACACTAGCCAAATGCCTTAGGCACAGGACAAGGTATTGGGCCAAGCACTTGTGTACACTAGCCGTTGTAACTTAATGTACACTAGCTAGTGATCTAGTGTACAATAGCTAGTTTTCTTAGTGTACACTAGCTGTGTACACTAAGAACACAATTCATTGTTATTAGGTACACTAGTTAGTTTATATAATGCATTCAATATACTTATTACAATATTGACTTGCATTCTTATTGATTGTTATCATGTTTATCATTTGTGAAGGTTGGTCCACATTTGTGCAAGGAGTTGGATTTTATGTCCAAGATAAAAGAATATGTTTGGAATGAAAATATAGATGCATCGAATTTGAAGAGGGCCGGAAATCAGTTATGGAAGAATATGATTTAAACAATAATGAGTGGTTAAGAAGTATGTTTGAGAACAGGAGTTATTGGATTCCCGCATATTTCAGTGGATGATCCTTTGTTAGGTATACCGCGTACAACTTCATGGTCGAGAGTGCAAATGCATTTTTTGGCAAGTATAGCATGGAGAAGGACACGTTGACAGAGTTTTACGTCCGTTTTGAGACGGCAATGGAGAAGCAACAGTAACACCAACAAAAGATTAAATTATGAGTGTTTGACACAATTGCCAAAAGCAGAGACTCCTCTCGTTGATTGAGAAAGATGCCGCGGAGATTTACACGCGCGATATATTTTATTTGATTCAAGATGAAATTAAGGAAAGTTGTTATAATGTGGGGATGAAGTCTATGACCTCCGTTGACGATTCTTATAAGATTTTGATTTTGACAGATAGTAAATTGAAAGGAAAAGAATTTGAGGTATGTGATTTTTTTACCAAGTGTTGTTTCAAATAGCATTTGCGCTTGTTTATAGTACATGCAGACTTATTAGTTACCGAATATTTATGCAGTGAAGCACATGATAGGAACTAACCACATAGATTGTTCATGCAAGCTTTTTGAGAGAGTTGGGATTTTGTGTGTGCATGCTTTTTTTGCCTTAAAACTCGGATAATGTAAACAAGATTCCTAGAGATCATGTACTTAATCGCCGGGTGAAGAATGCCGAGCGTCGAGCATCATTAGTGACAAATGGGCCGGTGTATCGAGGACCGTGCAAAAATGGGTGCATTTGGTGACAAGTTGAATGATATTTGGTTAAATTTCAACGCAATCATGGGATTAAGCAGTAAGGACATCAACGATATGGACCATGTTGAAAAGGTTTTGAAGGATTTGAAACATGAATTACGTGATCTGAGAGGAACAAATGTTTGTTCCAAAGAATAAGGTCCGTTATCGAGAGTTTAATTGGTGCAGTGATTCCGTATGATATCACGCTCAAGCCTCCCAATGAAGCTCGTAACAAAGGGTGTGGGAGGAAGAGGATTATGAGTGCCCCTGAGAAGTCAATCATCGAAAAACAAAGAACTAAGAGATTATGCGGGTATTGTAACAAAATGGGTACTCATGACAAGCGTAATTGTCCGTAAAAGGATAAGAATTTTGATAATAATGTTGATAATAATGATGATGATGATAGTGAATAATTTGGTTATAATTTTTGTTATTGGATAATGATTTTTATGTCTTTTTTTCATTTAATTATAGATATTATATTCATTATTGAATATAAGAAAAAAGGTTTACCCGTTAATATTTGGTTGACAAGGTATTTATATACACTAGCTAGTTAGGGAGTGTGTGAAATGCAATTGATACACTAGCTAGTTTAGCTTCGTACTCCAATAAATCATTTAAATAATAACCGTGTACATTAGATAAAATAGGTAGTGCACACTAGCTAGTGTAACTTAGTATACACTATCCAAATGGCTTAGGCAAAGCAGGACAAGGCCTTCGCCATTACCTCGTGTACACTTGCTTGTTATCTATTGTTAACTTGATGTGTTGTTAGTGTCAAGGCCAAGGCATTGGCCTTGGCTATGCCAAGGCATCGCCTACGGCATCGCTATGCCAAGGCATCAACCTTCGCTAAGTACACTAGCTATATATATAGTGTACACTAGATATGTACATAATGTACACTAGTTATTTAGTTGGATCATGTCATTGTTTAGTTTACAATAGCATTTCTAACTTAGTGTACACTAGCTATTTGTAACTTAGTGTAAACTAACTGTGTGTAGATATATAGAGCACACTAGATATTTATCTAGTGTAACTTAGTGTACACTAGTTATACTAATACTTTATTTAATTTAGTTGTTGAAAACCTTTTATTGAAGTCTGTGTTTCTTTTTTTTGTTGAAAACATTTAATTTGGTTCTCATTTGAGCAAGATCGTATGTGGGGTCATACTCTAATAATAACAAACCAACGTTCCATAAAATTTGGCAAAGAAGGTGACGCTTAAACCAACACACCGCTCATAGCGTTGTCCTTCACACACAAACACCAAAAACACACTAGTGGCTTCAAATGTAAAAAATCCCTAGGGTTCCGACGAAATCAAAATCAACCGCGATGACGTAAAACAAGACGCTCTAGTAGACTACCATTAGAAGCAATGCAAAAAAAGAAAACAAAGAGAAGCCAGATTAGATTCTAGGAATCTACTTGTTTGCGAACACTATCTTGAATCCGAATTTGGCAAAGAGGATGCCGCCGGTCCATCTTCTTCAATATCAAAGAAACTCCAACTCAAGGTACTTCTAGGAATTTCTAGCTTCTATGTAAAACTTGAGTACACTATATAATCAGACAAAGGTGTATGGGTGCATTTTCTTAAAAATCTTGAAAATTTTCTTAAAAATCTTGAAAATTTTGTTTGACACTGTTCTCCCGGATACAATAGCTACTTTATCTATTTGTAACTCAAAGTACACTAGCTATTGTAACTTAGTGTACACTAGCTAGTTATCTTAGTGAACACTAGCCGTGTTGCTAGTGTAACCTATTGTACACTAGTTAGCGTGCACTAGCTATGTGTATCAAGATTTGCTAATGTAAAGTAGCTAATTAGATAAAGTAGCTATTGTACACTATCTAACTAGAAAAGTATACACTTCCAAGGCAAAGTCCAAAACAAGGCCTTGGCATGTCTAAGGTCATGGACAAGGCAAATTATACAAAGGTTCAAAAATTCACTTATTACTAGTATCTATAGCAAATGTAAACAAGTTTGAATTTCAAGTTGCTTTGTAAAACTTGTGTACACTATCTAATTATACAGCTTTATTCTTTCTTGATCCATAAGCCTTGCAATAAGAAGGAATCTCCCGACAAGAAAGAGAGGAAATCAAGAAAAACCGTTTCAAAATATGACTACCAAAAATCAAGAATAAGAGGCAAATCACAAAGATTGGTTCAAGCCGTCAACGCATTATCTCCTCCTCAAATTCAAAGTTAGAGTCTAACGGGCTAAAAGCACTTCTTCACTTCAAAATCACAAGTCTAACTCACGTAATAGGGTACTATGTCATCAAAAACTACAATCACAATGATGACGTAATAACCCTAAGCAACGGAGACAAGCTTTCGTGACAGAGAGGAGGAGGTAGAACGCATTTTGGGTCTACCAAGGGGCGAGAGGAAAATAGAGTTTCCTTTTAAAGATAGAAAGCTTATAAATCATAAGGAGACAGAGTGGAAGGCACAGCTTGCCAATGATGAAGAAGTGACCCACCATGGTTAATCCCCCCATTAGCATTGTGAAAAATTAAGAGGAGCGAGGGTGCAAATGATTTGTTCAAGATGAATTTCATGATAATTATGTCAAATGTATTGATAGCACAACAGTGTGTAGCTTTGTTAATCAAGAATTGCTTGATTCCAATGTTGACTTCAATGAATGCGCACAATATAACCGGTGTGCGTATGTCATTAATCAACCGAAGCTTGCAAGGCTTAGATGGAAAGAAAACAGCCTATTTTATCGGATCGCCGGCATTTTTAATTGTAAGTGATTGACTTAAATTATATTATTTTTTATAGTCGCTCTCTTATTGAATCTAACATATGTTGATTGTTTTCTTTGTAGTTGCTTTACCTTGATCGTGTGGAGCAACAAGGTGCTCCAATTGTTAGAAGGACTTGCCCCGCATATCAAGCATGGACTACCGAACCGATGGCACAAAGAGAAAATTTTGAAATGGAAAAAGATTTGATAGGAAAGGGTAAAGTACAGAGATTAACCTTAATCATAGCCAAGAAGACCAACAACAAGAACAAATTTCAAACAACAAGAGGTAAAATATTTACACTTATATACATTAGCTACTTATCTACCGTGTATAAAGTCTATTGATCATTATTGACAAGTGAAATATTTTTCTCGAGTAAATCTATTGAAATTTCATCCACAATTCTCTTAAATATTTCAGACAATATCAAGAATCTTGAATTTTGTGCCGAAACTTGAAGCATGGACTATCCGAATATATCAAAGCCCTTAATACTTGTCTTGCAACGGACCCAGAGGATAAGCGTATTGTCCATATTGACCTAGCAGTACGGGAGTTTGTTAGGATGCAAGACATCTGACAAATTGTAATATTATTTTGTTATGTTGGATACATTTTTATTTATAACAAATGTTTCTATTTTGTCCGCTTTACATCCATATTGACCCTCCTATTAATATTTGTTTGACAAAGGTATTTATATACACTAGCTAGGTAGGTAGTGTGTGAAATGCAATTGGATACACTAGCTAGTTTAGCTTCGTACTCCAATAAATCATTTAAATAATAACCGTGTACATTAGATAAAAATAGCCGGTGCACGTAGCTAGTGTAACTTAGCGTACACTAGCCAAATGGCTTAGGCAAAGCAGGACAAGGCCTCGCCAATACCTTGTGTACACTATCTTGTTATCTATTGTACAATTGATGTGTTGTTAGTGTCAAGGCCAAGGCATTGGCCTTGGCTACGCCAAGGCATCAGCCCATGGCCTCGCTATGCCAAGGCATTAATCTTCGCTAAGTACACTAGCTATATATATAGTGTACACTAGCTATTTACATAATGTACACTAGTTATTTAGTTTGATCATGTCATTGTTTAGTTTACAATAGCATTTCCAACTTAGTGTATAATAGCTATTGTAACTTAGTGTACCCAAGTTATTATGTCTTTTTTTATAATTTAGCTAGCGTACACTAGATAAAGTAGCTAGTGTACCCAAGTTACTCGTCCTATTTTATAAATTTGCTAGTGTACATTAGATAAAGTAGCTAGTGTACCTGTGTTAATCTGTCCTATCTATTTTATAAATTTGCTATTGTACATTAGATAAAGTAGCTAGTGTACACTAAGTTACTACTTCATTAAACATTTCATTAAATAAAGGAGTACAATAGAAATCAACATCTAACAGCTTATGTTAAAGAACCATCTCGTATTCTCTATTAGATATTGACATACCCGTTAATATTTGTTTGACATTGTATTTATATACACTAGCTAGTTAGGTAGTGTGTGAAATGCAATTGGATACACTAGCTAGTTTAGCTTCGTACCTAATAAATCATTTAAATAATAACTCGTGTACATTAGATAAAAATAGCTAGTGCACGTAGCTAGTGTAACTTAGTGTACACTATCCAAATGGCTTAGGCAAAGCAGGACAAGGCCTTGGCCAATACCTTGTGTACACTATCTTGTTATCTATTGTACACTTGATGTGTTGTTAGTGTCAAGGCCAAGGCATTGGCCTTGGCTACGACAAGGCATCGCCCATGGCCTTGGCTATGCCAAGGCATCAACCTTCGCTAAGTACACTAGCTATATATATAGTGTACACTATATACATTGAATACCCGTAAACTTTAATTGGCCTTGAACTTGATTTTGGACAAGTGTTCCAAGTTAGGTGTTCCAAGTTGAGTAATAAAAAACAAAAATAGTCACGGATTCAATAGTTATCCCAACTAGTACCGCTTCATTTTGTCCATAAGCAATAGTGCCAAATTTCAATCAAAATCACTCACGGATTCAATAGTTAAATACATTTCAAAAAAAAAAAGTCATGGATTCAATAGTGCCTAATTTCAAACAAAACAAATACGGATTCAAGATAAATAAGTTAGATCTTCACTTCTTTTTTATTTCTAAATTTCATCTAAAAAGCAATCAATTTCTCGGTATGAGTACGAGTAGGTCACCAAGTCTAAGAAAAATGTTGAAGATTATGAAGAAGAAAGAGCCGCTAAAAATTTCAGTTTCTTAGAAGATATTAAGGAGGGATATTATAGTTTGTGGAACAAGCCGTATAAACTTCACGCCCATTCTCAGGACAATAAGAACAAAGAAGAAATCAACATGGATTTGGGATTCTCTTCTCGTTACATGCCAAGGATCGTGGGGCAACTAAAGCTTATGGAGAGCATGATATGTTCCAAAGACTCGCACTCTATAAGTTTATGGAGAGCATGAATGAATAATTTGTTAAGTGTTGTGTGGTTTGTTTGTTTGTAGTTTTTTTTTTTTTTTTTTAATGAATAATATCTACCGTATAATATAATTTTCTTTAGATCCGAATTGCCGCTAGTTTGGTTTGAAGTGCCGCTTTAATTATACATTCACATACTTCTGGATATAATTGGCATTTCCAACTTAGTGTATAATAGCTATTGTAACTTAGTGTACCCAAGTTATTATGTCTTTTTTTATAATTTAGCTAGTGTACACTAGATAAAGTAGCTAGTGTACCCAAGTTACTCGTCCTATTTTATAAATTTGCTAGCGTACATTAGACAAAGTAGCTAGCGTACCCTGTGTTAATCTGCCCTATCTATTTTATAAATTTGCTATTGTACATTAGATAAAGTAGCTAGTGTACACTAAGTTACTACTTCATTAAACATTTCATTAAATAAAGGGGTACAATAGAAATCAACATCTAACAGCTTTATGTTAAATAACCATCTCGTATTCTCTATTAACTAATGTACACAAGATATCACTTCAATAACAACTCGGGTACATTAGATAAATAGCTAGTGTACCCTATTGATTTTGGACGTCAAATGATAGGTAATTAACTTATTCAAGATGTGTAGTAGCTAGGTAGCTAGTGCACACTAGCTAGATGTCTTTGAACTTTGGCTTGTATCCGATAAAATGTGTTGGCCTTGGCCTTGTCATAGAGATTTTAGATGTCAAAGGATAGATAACCAAAAGAATATCAACGTAACTACCAAAATTTTATTTACACCCTCTAGTATCCAACATAACAAGATTCTAAAAGTAACATAAAATACAACATTGGAGAAAACTCTCTGTGTGTGTAAGCATTGCAAAGATGTATCTCTTTCAAATATAAAAAGAACTCTAATTTTTTTTTTTATGATTTTTGTTTTTTCTTCGCCTGATCACAATGTGTTTTTGCTGAATTAACAACTCTTTCTCTATTTTCATTGGTTTGATATGTAAGCATTGCAAAGAGGTATCTCTTTCTTAACTTCAGAAGTTGCTTGTTTTGTTCAGCCTGGTAGAAAGGAAAATAGGAAAAAGATTAGAAGAAGTTGTTTGTTTTCTTCAGTTAAATAAATCTTTAAAGCAAAAATTTCTTACCCCTTCCTTTTTAAAACCAAAGATTCCAGCTTTTTGAGTCCACCACCTTTGTATGTCTCAAGGTGTCTCATTACGAATATTGCACACTAACATGATTTCTTTTTGTCCTCCACAACATTTCTAGTCGGCGAACATTAAATGACAGAATTGCGTCGCTTTTAACTGTTATGGGTCTTAAATACTTACTAAAAATGGTTTTTCGCACAAAATAAAAATAAACATTAAGCTAATAGCAAAGTCGGGGTGCTTAGATTTGTGTAGGATAGGCAAATAAGTATTAAGAATTTAAAAATATGCATACCATTGTGTTAGAGGGCCCGAATACTTGTCGAGTCCCCTAAGATACCGTTGTCAAGGATATCCAAAGAATTTGTCTTGAAATCAAAGACAACAACATAGAAGTGTGCATATGCAAGGACCGTAAACATTACCCGACATATTTATATAAACAAATATAATAAGCAAATGTGAAATTTCGAAATAACAAACACACTTATAAATATGTAGCCGCGTTGGTTTTATTACCAAATCATAGTCATTGATTGTTTTTGTTGGGTTATTCTTCATCAACGTATCCATCTCGAAAGCAAAATCTTCATACTTACCCTCGTGCCTCGGTGGAATTATACATCCGTGATATGACATATACATAACAAATGAGTTATAGTGATATTGTAGTATACGTGAATGAATGTCACTAAGGTGATTTAGTTAAGCATATTACCATTACTTGCGGCCCACGTAAGAGACGCAGAGGGCTTTCAGTGCCTTATACTTTTCAAAGTCGTTTAGGACATCACACCAAATACTTAACAATGAACATTCAACCTCTTTATCGTAGAAGCATGGTCCGGAAACTTTCAAAAATACCATGCACATCATTTTTGGAACTATAAATGAAAATCCCGTAGAAAATAAGGTAATTAGCTACCGCTCCTTCTACTATGAACTCTAGGTACATTAGATGCACAAATAGTGTGCACACTACAACCTCATGTTTTTGAAGGACAAGTTGCTTGAACTAAATAAATAGCTAGTGTACCCTAGCTATGTGTATCGCCTTCGCTAAGTACAATAGCTAGTGTAACTTCGTGTACAACCGCTAGTGCCAAGGCCAGGCATCGCCTTTGGCTACGCAAAGGCTTTGCCATGGCCTTGGCTTTGCCAAGGCCTCATCCTTGGTTAAGTAGCCAGTACACTAGATGTGTTACTAGTGTGCACTAGCCGCTAACTAGTGTGCACTAGTTAGGCAAGTGTGTGCACTAGCTATATATATAGTGTACACTAACTATATATATAGTGCACACTAGCTACTTTATCTATTGTACACTAGCTAGTTATCTAGTGTGCACACTAGCTTATGAATAGTAAAGTTAATTTGCCGGTGTGACTAACTTTATTATTACTATGATACTTACATATCATCGTCAGTTGACCATCTTCAATCCACTTGAAGATCATGTTTTCATCGTAGTTGGTCTTTCAAAAATATCAACTATTCTTTGTTTGAAAGGAGACTTCAAAAACGATGGCTCGAGACGCGTTTATCTTTATTTGGCCGTTCATTTTGTTGAGGTTGATTCTCTTGGCTCGTGTTGAATCTTGAGTTGACAACATCAAATCGAAAGAAGGGGAAGTTACACCCTTATCTTACGCCGGGGTTTCATTGTTGCTTCGTCAAGTACCTCTTCATTTTCTTGAGTCAGATTCAGCAGCAGCCCATCTTTGCGATTGAAACCACATCAATTTCATCAATTGCATCGTCTCGTTGAGATGCTTTTCTTCTCATTTGAAAGTTTGTCTTGAATGTAATTTTCAATACCAATGTCAATATCTCGCAATCTTGGCTATTTAATTCCAAACTGTCAAAGTACGGTGTCCGTTGAGGCTCTAAGGCCAATCGATGCTCCTTTTGTTGGAGATTTTTCAAAACAAGTCAACAACGAGGGATCTTCTATTGTTGTTTTCAACCGATTTGACAAGTCATCGCACCGTGAGTAAGTGAGGGAGTCATCAATGAAAGGTATTGATTCCGTCTCATTCTCGACAGCTTGAGATTATTGGAGAAATTTGGACATTGGTGTTGAGGAGAGGTTGTGGTTGCGGCTCAAAAGATGTATCGAGGAGGTCCGGGCCGTGATTGTTGGTTATCTTGTGTTGTGGTGAGTGGAGAATCTAAAGTTGGATCGAGGAGAGGTCGGTGTTGTGTCTCGTTGGTCCGAATTTTGTTTCGGGTTTGGCAAGGTGGTGTGAAAGGAGAGTCAACAGATTGAGCTTCGAGCTTGAGATTGAGGAAACCGAGAACCGAAAGCCGATTTATTTCATTGTTCGGCTCCACACACCGCCTTTCGAATCAATTGCAAAACATGTATTGTATGCTTGGGCATAGCGTGACAAAGGCCCCTTTCGCATCCTCACCGTAGCCGAAGTTTTAACATTGGATCATTGTCCCGAAACATTTAACGTAATTGCATTTGACATTGGGTACACTAAATAACTTAGTGTTCACTAATTAGCTATGTGTATCACTAAGTTACAATAACTAGCTAGTGTACACTAGCTATGTGTATCAGCATTGGCTAATGCAAACTAGCTAGTTTAACTTAGTGTACACTCGATAGTGTTTGCAGCTAGTGTTCACTAACTGTGAACACTAGCTATGTGTATCAAAGATTGGCTAATGTAAACTAAGTTACAATAACTAGCTTAGTTACAATAACTAGCTAGTGTACACTAGCTATGTGTACCAAAGATTGCTAATGTAAACTAGATAGTTTAACTTAGTGTACAACCCAAATAGTGTTCACTAAGTTACAATAACTAGCTAGTGTACACTAGCTATGTGTATCAAAGATTGGCTAATGTAAACTAGCTAGTTTAACTTAGTGTACACTCGATAGTTATCTAGTGTACACTAGCCAAATGCCTTAGGCACTAGTGTTCTCTAAGACAACACAGCCTAGTGTTCACTAAGTTACAATAACTAGCCGGTGTATCAACATTGACTAAGTAAGCTAGCCGCTTACACTAAATATTTTTATCAAAACAAACAGAAATATAAAATTTAAGAAAGAAAACAAACTAAGTAAATTATTATAAATACAATTACAAAAAAAAAAAAAAAAACCAACAACAACAACAAAGTTCCTAATTCCCATCATTAACTTATTTCATAGTTCAGAGTCCCCTAATTCCCATCATTGACTTCTGCCATATGCTGCTCTAGTGCCATGTGTTGTTCCTTGGATATTTCTCCATACGAAGAAATAGATCCACGATGAATAGCATGCGCAAAGAGTTGGTCCCAAGTCAATGTTCTTGTTGGAAAAGCTAATCTGGGGCGTAATGGCATTGCAATTTATTTTCCCCATTATAGAGGGAAAACGCCCATTTTGGATTGATCGCCCGCGACTTGCAACTTTTTGCTCCAGGTCCATTCTCTTCTAACCCTAGGCGGAACCCTAGGCGGAACATCCACAATATCATCTACATATTCAACTTCCTCAGGCTGAAACCCTATATCAGAATCTGAACTTTCGTCCTGCTGAGCTTGGCTGTTGTTGTTATTATTCATTTTGAGAAATTTGATTTTTTTTTTTGTTGTGATGGTAAGAGTGGTGGTGTATGGTATTTATGTAGGCTGAGTACTATGAATTCAATGCATTTAATGCAGTCAAAAAGTTGAATTCAATTCAGTCAAAAAAGTTGAATTCAATGAATTCAATGCATTTAATGCATTTAATGCATTCAATCAATTCAGTCAAATGGCTTGGGCAGTAGGACAAGCCCTTGTGTACACTAGTTGTTGTTTAGCTAATGTACCTAATAAGTTATTTCTAATAATAATTAGGCACAGATATCTTTCTTTGTCCTATTCAAAAAGGCATTTTTGTCTAGTGTACACTAGCTAGTTATCTTAGTGTACAATAGCTAGTTATCTTAGTGTACAATAGCTATTTTGCTAGTGTAACTTTGTGTACACATAAAGAGTGTACACTAGCTATGTGTATCAGCCTTGGCTAGTGTACACTAGCTAGTTATCTGGTGTACACTAGCTAGTTATCTAGTGTTCACTATCCAAATGGCTTAGGCAGTAGGACAAGCCCTTGTGTACACTAGTTGTTGTTTAGCTAATGTACCTAATAAGTTATTTCTAATAATAATTAGGCACACATGTAACGTATATTAGCCAGATGGTTTAGGGAGTGACAATTGATTCTAAGTTTTACCTCTTCTTCTTGTTGGTATTGTTCAAATTGTCCGTTGTGATGCCGTTTGTTGTTCTTCTTCTTTTTCTTCTTCTTCTTCTTCTTCTTCTTCTTCTTCTTCTTCTTCTTCTTCTTCTTCTTCTTCTTCTTCTTCTTCTTCTTGGATGGCAATTAAACGTGTTGTCCCCATCCCAATCAAGTTGTTCTCCATTTCAAATAATTCCCTTTCCTCCATCGTTTACGTTGTCCAAGCTTTAAAAGCAGGGAACATTTGAGAACAAACTCTGAGACCCCACTTGTTCCACACGATCAAGGTAAAGGAACCGTAAAGCAAACAATGCACATATGTTAAAATCAATAGAAGCATTTATATTGTTCTCTAGATTTAGTATAAAATGGATTGTGAACTTACTACTAAAAATGCCAACGATCCAAATGAAGAAGGCATCTTCTTTCCACTCGACCTTGCCTTCTTCAGCTTCTTTAATGAGATATGCACACCAATTATATTGTGCACACTCATTAAAATTGATATTTGACCTCAACAAATCCCGCCTCACAAAGCTTGTCGTTTGAGGAGCTATTAAAACATTCGTCATGAGGATGACGAATTCATCGTGCAAAAATCATCCACCTCTGTGCTGTTGTTGATTTTTTGCGTGATGATTGTGGGGCTGACTTTCCATGGAAATTCAACTTCTTTATCATTGTCAAACTGGGATCTCCAATTTTTTCCCTATTGTGGGGCTGACTTTCATCATTTCCTTTCTTCTTCATTTTAGTGGGAATAACGATTTCCCTATCACCCTCGCAAACCCAGTATCCGCTGCACCTCTTCTTCAGTCACAGGGAGCTCATCTCCATTTTCTAATGATACTATGTTATCATTTGCATTGTAGTTGTTGATAACATAGTATCCTATCCTGTGTGCTAGATTGGTAAACTTGAAATGAGAAAGCTCTTCAAATGCGTTAAGCTTTAACCAATCTATTCAAAGAGCTCTTCTAACTTGGACTTTTCAAAGAGCCTTCTGCCGCCTCTAATTTTTGACTTTTTATAGTCATATTGGGAATGGGTTGCCCTTGATTTCCTCTGCGATGTTTCTGGAGAATGCTGTGAAAGCTGTTTCTTGCTACGTTTCTTGGGAGATGCCTGCATATAAAAAAAAACTAAGTGAATACTTTTTGAAGAGAGTACATTAGATATAGTAGCTAGTGTACACTAAGTTACTAATTCATTAAACATTTCATTAAATAAAGGGGTACAATAGAAATCAACATCTAAAAGTCATTAAATAATAGCTAGTGTACATTAGATAAAGTATCTAGTGTACACTAGCCAATTTATAAATTTCTTATTGTACATTAGATAAAGTAGCTAGTGTACACTAGCCAAATGGCTTAGCAGCAGACAAGGCCTTGGGCAATACCTTGTGTTCATCATGCTGAGTAAATTAGACAAAGTAGCTAGTGTACCCAAGTTAATCTGTCCTATTTTATTTTATAAATTTGCTATTGTACATTAGATATAGTAGCTAGTGTACACTAAGTTACTAATTCATTAAACATTTCATTAAATAAAGGGGTACATTAGATAAAATAATAATCATGTACATTAAATAAAATAGCTAGTGTACATTAGATAAAGTAGCTAGTGTACACTAAGTTACTAATTCATTAAACATTTCATTAAATAAAGGGGTACAATAGAAATCAACATCTAACAGCCATTAAATAATAACAGTGTACATTAGATAAAGTAGCTAGTGTACACTAGCCAAATGGCTTAGCAAAAGCGAGGACAAGGCCTTGGCCAATACCTTGTGTTCACCTTGCCGAGTAAATTAGACAAAGTAGCTAGTGTACCCAAGTTAATCTGGCCCTATTTTATTTTATAAATTTGCTATTGTACATTAGATATAGTAGCTAGTGTACACTAAGTTACTAATTCATTAATCATTTCATTAAATAAAGGGGTACATTAGATAAAATAATAACTCGTGTACATTAAATAAAATAGCTAGTGTACATTAGATAAAGTAGCTAGTGTACACTAAGTTACTAATTCATTAAACATTTCATTAAATAAAGGGGTACAATGTAAATCAACATCTAACACCATTAAATAATAACAACAGACATTAGATAAAGTAGCTAGTGTACACTAGCCAAATGGCTTAGGCAACAGGACAAGGCCTTGGCCAATACCTTGTGTTCATCATGCCGAGTAAATTAGACAAAGTATCTAGTGTATCCAAGTTAATGGCCCTATTTTATTTTATAAATTTGCTATTGTACATTAGATATAGTAGCTAGTGTACACTAAGTTACTAATTCATTAAACATTTCATTAAATAAAGGGGTACATTAGATAAAATAATAACTGTGGTACATTAAATAAAATAGCTAGTGTACATTAGATAAAGTAGCTAAGTGTACACTAAGTTACTAATTCATTAAACATTTCATTAAATAAAGGGGTACAATAGAAATCAACATCTAACGGCCATTAAATAATAACAACAGGTACATTAGATAAAGTAGCTAGTGTACACTAGCCAAATGGCTTAGGCAACAGGACAAGGCCTTGGCCAATACCTTGTGTTCACCTTGCCGAGTAAATTAGACAAAGTAGCTAGTGTACCCAAGTTAATCGTCTATTTTATTTTATAAATTTGCTATTGTACATTAGATATAGTAGCTAGTGTACACTAAGTTACTAATTCATTAAACATTTCATTAAATAAAGGGGTACATTAGATAAAATAATAACTGTGTACATTAAATAAAATAGCTAGTGTACATTAGATAAAGTAGCTAGTGTACACTAAGTTACTAATTCATTAAACAATTCATTATATAAAGGGGTACAATAGAAATCAACATCTAACGACCATTAAATAATAACAAAGTGTACATTAGATAAAGTAGCTAGTGCACACTAGCCAAATGGCTTAGGCAACAGACAAGGCCTTGGCCAATACCTTGTGTTCACCTTGCCGAGTAAATTAGACAAAGTAGCTAGTGTACCCAAGTTAATCTGTCCTATTTTATTTTATAAATTTGCTATTGTACATTAGATATAGTAGCTAGTGTACACTAAGTTACTAATTCATTAAACATTTCATTAAATAAAGGGGTACATTAGATAAAATAATAACTTGTGTACATTAAATAAAATAGCTAGTGTACATTAGATAAAGTAGCTAGTGTACACTAAGTTACTAATTCATTAAACATTTCATTATATAAAGGGGTACAATAGAAATCAACATCTAACAGCCATTAAATAATAACTGTGTACATTAGATAAAGTAGCTAGTGCACACTAGCCAAATGGCTTAGGCAGCAGGACAAGGCCTTGGCCAATACCTTGTGTTCACCTTGCTGAGTAAATTAGACAAAGTAGCTAGTGTACCCAAGTTAATCTGTCCTATTTTATTTTATAAATTTGCTATTGTACATTAGATATAGTAGCTAGTGTACACTAAGTTACTAATTCATTAAACATTTCATTAAATAAAGGGGTACATTAGATAAAATAATAACTGTGTACATTAAATAAAATAGCTAGTGTACATTAGATAAAGTAGCTAGTGTACACTAAGTTACTAATTCATTAAACATTTCATTATATAAAGGGGTACAATAGAAATCAACATCTAACAGCCATTAAATAATAACTGTGTACATTAGATAAAGTAGCTAGTGCACACTAGCCAAATGGCTTAGGCAGCAGGACAAGGCCTTGGCCAATACCTTGTGTTCACCTTGATGAGTACATTAGATAAAGTGGATATAAAAAATAATGAGTGTAAATGTACTCTATGGTTAATACCTCAGGTTGGAGATTTTTTGCAGTATGGTCACTTTTCTTTCGTTTGACACCAGCTTTCTTCTTTGAAGCTTTCAGATTTTTGATGGCTGAGTGAATTTTCTTCTTCATTGTCTTAACGTAGCATCTTCCTCGGCATTGATTCTATCAAACATTCTCCCGATTAAACACAAATAAGAGTTAGTAGGAGTCATTATAACAACAGGTACACTAGCTACACTAGCTAAATAGCTAGTGTTTAGAGCTATTATAAAACATACATTAGGGTGGCAGCCAATTTATGCAATTCAACCAAAGGAGTTACCTATTCTTATCGGTGTTGCTGATGGAACGATTGATCTTTCTAAATTTACCACTGATTCAACACTCTTTCTTTTGTTGTTCCCATTTCTTCTGCTTGTGTTTCTGATGAAAGTTAATATAAAACACAAAAGAGTTGAAAATAAAATGAGAACCAAATTATGTAAACTAGCTAATTGTCTTAGTGAACAGTAGCTGTGTTGTCTTAGTGAACACTAGCTATGTATAAGATCAAAAGGAAACAAAATAGTCATTCACACAAATTAGGTACAAATATATGACAATTTAATAGCTATCAGAATCTTAGTGTACACTAGCTATGTGTATCGATATTGGCCAAATGCCTTAGCAAACGGGACAAAATATTGGGCCAAGCCCTTGTGTACACTAGTTTGTTGTAACATAGTGTACACTAGCTAGTTATCTAGTGTACAATAGCTATTTTTCTTAGTGTACACTAGGTTACAATAGCTAGTGTGCACAATTCAAAAATATCTCGGTGTGCATTATTCTATCGGGTACACTAGCTAGGTTATCTAGCTGACGAAGGAAGCTTTTCTTGTTAATGTGCTAGAGAGCAGAGGGGGCTAGGTACTTTGAGAAAACACATGTCTTATTAATATTTTGGAACTACTTCTACCAATTACAAGCACTTTGAGAAGCACAAAGAAATGGGCATTGAAGAAGATAATATAAGGAAGTACACTAACCCTGTACATTGAGCTCCGTCAATTGTGTTTTCATTGTTTGAGGATGCCATTGAAGATGATATTTCTAGAAATGGCGGTCGGAAATTGATTGGTTTTCGCCGGAAATTGAGAGATTGTGTAGACGGAGAGAGAAATAATCTTGTTAACCGTCGTCGTAGAAGGAAATTTCGGCGGAGAAATCTAGGGTTTTCACGTCGTCGTATACGGGAGAAGGAAGAAATTGAGTGTGTGTTTTGTGGTGTTTGTGTGTGCAACGGTTGAGAAGAATGATATTTATATGTTCGTAAAAAGATTTTACTATTTTGCCCTTTCTGTTTTCAATAATTTCAAAAATGCCACCGGTTGCCCAAAACCTACATTTAATCTGAAGCATTGATTTTGCTTTAATCCAAAGGCTGAAAATGGTTCTTATGGTTCTCACAAAATTTAGTTCTCATTATAATAAGACCCTATATATATATATCTATGTATGTATATATATATTCATATTGCTCATAAATTTACCTGAATTGAGCCGTAGCTTTGACCAACGTCGTAAAATATGGTTCCAACACACAAACACACAGCAATATAAATATCAAGACGTAGCCAATAATATCCTAGGTCGCGATGCATATTAACAAATGATCTCTTTGTTAAGACGAGGCTATGAGTTATGAAGCTTGCTTGTCTACCATGTTTCTCAAGAGCCTCCCCATGCTTCTGCAAATAAGAAAAGGCGATTTCTCTCTAGGTTTATTAATTCTTCCTCTTTAAATTTTTTTCATAGCGAGTTAAATTAATTTTTCCGGTAGATTAATATTGTACCTGTTCGCATATCTCAAACACCCGTTGTTGAACTTGTTGGCAAGCCTCCGATGACTTGTATGATTCAATAAGGATGTTAATCGCTTTCGAGGTACTTGTCAGCCCATCAATCCCATCCTAATTCCATAGCCAAAAAACATCAAAAATCAGCTTAGTTGATGAGAAAGGGAAATGATTAACTACAAAGAAATGATATTCAATGTTTCCGAGTATGGCTACTTACAGAATCAAAATCTTTATTGATTGTACGCAGGAAATGATCTGATGGATTCCTCATATATGGGCATGGGAAGCCATTTACATCAAAAAACTGCAGCATCCAAATTCAGATAATATGCAAGAAGTTCATGAAATGGTTAGATGCGTTTCTCGTGTACTATATAGTATGCCAAAGAGCTTTAGTTATAGCGGAATCATATATATTTTTCTATACGAATGATTACGAATGATCAGGGGTTCAATACCCATCAATGCTAGATTTCACTTTCCAAGCATCCTTATTGTAATAGATTGTCATAATTTTTTATTTTTTTTTAAAAGTATAGTATATCATGGTATAGCATAGTACCTCCGTAGCAGCAGAAGCAGAGCCAAAGTAGACAGTTCTCCCCGAAGATAAAAGGCACAAATTATGAAAAAGGTCGAAAACTTCACCACTAGGTTGATGGATAGAAGCAATGATAGTCCTCCTATCACGTTGGGCGAGCTTTATGATCCGAGTCATGACATGGTATGAAGCCGCACTATCAAGCCCACTAGTTGGCTCATCTAAAAATAGAAGCTTCGGGCGTGTCAAGATTTCAAGGCAAATGCTAACTCTTCTCTTTTCACCACCGCTAAGTCCTTTTGAAGTCCACCCTCCAATTCTCGTGTTCATCACATCGAGCAAGCCCATTTCTCTTATTGTTGCTTCGGCTCTTTCTTTTTTCTCTAAACTTGTCATTGTGCTTGGTAATTGTAGATGAGCTGAGTAGTTTACGGCTTCTTTGACCGTTAGGGTGGTCATTAGTACATCATCTTGTGTGACATAGGCCTATAGATTGAACATTCAATAAAAGTAAACCTTAAAGTTTTCTTACTGTTGTTAATAAGCATATACTCCCTCCGTCCCAATGTTGTGGTTACTAAATTTAAATTTGAATGTGCGGAGATTAAAAAAGTAATTGTTTTGAGTAAGAAAAGTAAAGTGGGGGAGTGAAAGTGAGGTATGAAGATTTTTGTTGTGAATATGATAAGTGCGTCACATTGACTATTTTGGATTAGTAATCAGAATATTGTGATGCCAAAAGGAAACAAGTAAACAGAACATCGGGACGAAGGGGTATATATATATGTGTGTGTGTGTCATCAAAAAATACTAGGAGAATCGAGCTAGAACTAGCGATAAAATGATGTAGCCATCCATAAAGAAAATCAGGGGAGACCAAACTAGAACCAACACCGAAACCAAAACCAAAATCAGGAAATACCAGAAGATAATGAAGCGTTACAGCTTAATTCGACTTACCGAGGTACCAAAAGCTAGTGTCTGCTTGCGACCATTGATTAGGATTTCTCCGAATTGTCTTGTGTTTGAGTCTAGTCTTCCTGCGAGGATTTGTCTATTAAAGTGGCGTAACCAGCTAGCAATACATACATACACATTGACGTCACGACGGATATGAAATTAAAATGTTTAAAGATTTATTTTGATTATTAATTCTCAAAATTATAAGCAGGTTGTTCATTCTTTTCATTCTCACTACCATGAAAAATTGACTTTGCGAACACAAATTTACTGGCCGTGATGGCCAATTTTAATTCTCTAAAAAATCCACAGTTACTGACGGACATCATTCATTAGATGTCTGTCGGTAAACATTGGCTAATATTGTTGATGAAAATATTACCGACGACATCATTTCGTCGTTAAATTTTCATTCATGGAAATCAGTTCCGTCCATAATTATGCCTTCAGGGAAGCCATTTCCGTCAATAAATTATGATCGACGTTTGACAGAAGGTTGGTTCCAACTTCCAGTGACCAGCGGTCTGGATTTTCACGTGGAATTATTGACTGCCATTTATATATATATACTCCCTCCGTCCCAGCGAAATGATACTTTGATTTTGACTAAGTGTAACTTTGACCAATAATTATATAAAAAATAATGATCCTAATAAAAATTTAAAAATTGTTATTGAAAGTATTATCAATCGTGATACAATAATAATTTTTAAATTTTTATTAGAATCATTATTTTTTATATAATTATTGGTCAAAGTTAACACCCCTTTGACTAAAAGTATCAATTTTGGTGGGACGGAGTAGTATATATATATATATATATATATATATATATATATATATATAGAACTTTACCCTTTTACTATTGAGAACGGAAAATAAGAAATAATGTTATTAAAGTATGTGTTGTGAGTGGGAAGAGAGAGAATGAGTGGAGAGAATAGTAAATTTAAAAAGTGTTGTGAGTGGGAGGAGAGAGAATGAGTGGAGAGAATAGTAAATTTTTTTTCCTTTTTAGTTTTAGGAAAGTGGGACTTTAAAGTGGGACGCCCAAATTAGTAAAAGGGGTAATATTTTATGGGACAGAGGGAGTATATATATACTCCCTCTGTCCCACGATAATCTGCAAAAAAATTCCTTTTGGACGTTTCACAATAATCTGCACTTTCCTAAAATGGAAATGAGACACACTTCTCTCTGCTCACAACCATCTACACTCACAATGCGCATTATCCCGAAACGGAGGGAGTATATATTTTCATTTGTGTTTTGGCTTGAAAATTAAGAAAATGTTTAAGTGTTGTGACTATAAAACTGAGATAAGAGAGAGAACGAGTGAGATAAATAGTAAATTGATTGTTGTTGTGAGTATAAATGTAAAGTAGATGAGAGCATAAAAATATCTTTTATTTAATTGATTTTATTATTTGATAGTTTATATAAAAAATACATTGGTCTAATTTATAATTATTACATAAAATAAAATTATCATATAAATAGTAAATTATTAGAAATTAAGAAAAATAATGACGGAAATCAAAGGATGAAACTTTTTAAAGTAAAAATATGAAATTTATTTTATTTCGGAATATATCAAAAAATGATCTCTATAAATATATAAAATTTAGTAAATTTAATTTTTTATTTTTAATAAAAATTAAAACATTTATACCTATTCATAAATTATAGATAAGGAAAATATTTATAAAATTACATCAATCAATGAGAGATTGTCAAGTGGCCAACAATATTGGCAACCTGATTTGGGGTTGAGTTGGCTGACAATCAAGGTTGGGCTTGATTGGGCAATTTTGACAACTTTCTTTTTTTTTTTCTCTCTTATTTTGTCTCTTCCTCCCGACCCAACCTAAGGGTCACTGATCCAACCTAAGGGTCACTGATGACTATAGTATTAGGGACGATTAAAATAGGTATTTTTCATATTAGTATGGGATGACTATAGTATTAGGGACGATTAAAATAGATATTTTGCATATTAGTATGGGACGGAGATAATATTAATATTGTGCGTCCCACTTGTTATAACTTTTCTCCTCACACATTAAATTGTGGACCTCACTAGTAATACTCAATCACTTCTTACCTCTCATAACTTATTTCTAATTCATTACTTTTCTTAATTCTTATATCACTCTCAAAATAGTGAAACTTCAAGCGAATCGGAGGAGGGAGTATAACATAAAAATATATAACGATATTCTTATTACTATATGTAACTAATGTCTCAAATCAAATTCACTCCACACAAGAGATTCTTGGATGCTAATAAGTCAAACCTTATACTACTTTACATTTAAAATAGATGATACGAGAGTATATAATGTCGCTCTTTTAAAATATGGTTGTTAATGGTGAAAGATTATTTCAATACTGATTAACCTACTATAATAATTAAATCAATTCATTTTATTGTATTTATGTTGACAACATTAATACTTCATCCGTTTCAAAATGATGATTCCAGTCGTTTAATAATATGTTAACTTTTTATAAGATTAAGCTTAAATATTACACTCACAATTTTAATAATTTGAGAGCACATTTATCAAAAGAATTATTTGGGAAATTCATTAGTTTTAGTCCTCACAATTATGAAAATAAGAATATTTTTTTGATACAAACAAAAATGACAACATTTTGTCAAAATCTTAGGAAAAAATAGTTTTTTTCAAGTAATTTGGAAAAACTAGTTTTTAAAATTATGCGTACATTTTTCGTAATTAACTGAAAATTTTTAAAAAATGCACGGTGACATTTTTGTAAATAATTGATTTTTTTTTAAATGACGCGGTGATTTTTTCGTATATAATCAGAACTTATTATCATCTCTGACACTTTTCATAACTAAAATTGACACTTTTTATCACTGTACATGACATTTTTTAACACTATCACTGATTCACTATTTAACAATAACATTTGCACTAGAAAAACACCAATCAGCACAATTTTACACTAAACTTGGCGTTGAAAAACACTATTGTTGTTTTTGAAAAAAAATGTCAATTAATTACAAAAATGTCACCGCACGTTTTGAATAAAGTTTCAGTTAATTACGAAAATAACACTGTACATTTTTAAAACTAGTTTTTCATATATTTAATGAAAACGACTATGCAACAAATTGTACTCAATTATTTATTTTAAAGTTCTTTTATCTCACCAAATACACAAATTATTGCCCCCATACAAAATTATAATAACAACGTTTTTTTTTAGTAGAAAATAATAATAACGTTAATTTTCTTTTAAATTTTGGTCTCAACAAAAGCTGGACGGTGACCTAGCTACAATAATGATATTTTTTTATCTTTAATTACCTGCTAAAGCATCAAGGAGTGTTGACTTTCCAGAACCAGAAGGTCCCATAATCGCCAACACCTCACCGGGCTCGACGTACCCCGTCAGTCCCTCCAATATCGGCCGCCCTCCACTGCCGCCCTTTTTCTTATCCGGCACCGTCACCGACAAATCCTTCCATGTCACGTAAACCCCATCGTTGCCCATTTTTAATGTCACATATTCTTTCGGACTTTTTTGGACCCCGAGTGGAGACTTTCGATATGATCTCGAGTCAGCATGGTGGTGGTGGTGGCGGTGGACGGTGGTGGAGATGATATGAAGTTCACTCTCTCCTGTGCTAGCTCTTGCTTGTGGATCTTTCTGGTTGGGCTAGGGCTAGGTGTCCATTTTGGGACTTTGATTGGAGAACCTGTTGTGAAATTGGGGGGATCACCACATCCACTAGCCCATACTAGCAGTCATCAACATGGAGAAAATAAATCAACACATGATATATGAAAGAACAAGAACACCACACACACAAGAACACAAGAATTGTTAACCCGGTTCACCACCACCTGTGGCTACATCCGGAGGCACCAAGCCAGGACATCACTATAATAATATATGAAGGATTACAACTTTACATATGCACTCACACAGATCTAGCATAGTAACTCTCCATGAGCAATCCCTCATATATATTATCTCACCTCCCCAAGAACACACAAAATAACACAGTCATGGCCGGGTTGTAGGATCGCCCCCATGGCTCTCCTAGGCCCCCGGCCCCCTCCTAGATACTACTTTGTGGCTCTCCTTGATATCCTAACTTTTCCCCTCTTTTTGGTACAAATGAATATGGTGGTAGTCACAATATATTTATAGGGATACAAAACCTATTCCTAATCAAAACCTGATTCACCCGGAGTCCTTGACACGGAAGGAGTATCACACAAATAGGAATACTAATTTGTTACCAAATTAATTTCCCTCCAAGTTTCCTTACACGCCACTTGCAGAAGAATCCGTCCGTCACAAGCGCGGTCGCGCAGCACCCCCAGCGCGGCCGCCCTCATCGACAGACTTCTTCACCATCGTCCGTCCTCTCAGCGCGGTCGCCCTCTACCACGAGCGCGGCCGCCCTCCTCAACAGTCAGCCCCGAATTTCTGCTCCTCCATGGTTTTGATCCTCTCCCTGGTTTTGGCTCCAATCCCAACAATCTCCCACCTGGAGACATAAACCACCATTGTGACATGCTCCCATCATACTCCCACCTGAGAATGATCCACCAAATATTTTCCCCACCATGTTGAGCCTCCACGCTCTCCACCATGAGCCACCACGCCCAAGTAATAAGGCGAGTTGAAACCAAGCGACGCTTCAACCTCCCCGTGTTAGGTCCTTCTTGCCTCCCCAAATCAACTTCTACCTTGATTTATTTGCAAGACTAACTTCGCCTTCTCCCTCCTAGATCCACTCCCCTTGCAATGCTCCCCATGAAACTCGTACACACCTTGCTTCTTGCATTGTCTCCTCGTGAACCTTTTCTCGCTCTCTTGTTAGGTACTTGTGGATCGTCTCCTCGCCGGCCTACACGTTGTCACCTCTCCACCCTAACACACCGTTTATTGATGTCTCTCCTTTTTACACCAATAGGCCGGTCTCCAAGCCTCTTGCTCCCACCCGGAACAAAATTGATGTTGTCGGTAGAGTACAACATTCTCCTTACCCCTTATCCGTCGTTTGCGAGAAGTCCTCCTCTTCCCACGTGGTCTAACCGGCTTATACCACTCACCTTTGCACGAAAGATTGTATCAACATAGGAAGCAAATCAGCTGCAGAAATCCCTTCCCCGTCGCCAGCGCGGTCGCCCTAGCCCCCAAGCGCGGCCGCCCTCGAATGGAATCCTCCGAGCCTCAAGTTCTGTCCAAGTGCGCGGTCGCGCACCACTACCTGCGCAGCCGCCCTCAACCCCAGAAACTGTTCCGACGATTTTTCCTACTTGATCTCACCAACTCTTCCGACTTAGATTCTTTTCTTTCATATTTTTCTCCAACCACCTTGACTGCCCCAAAAAACCCTTGAACATCTCCAGATCCATCTTGATTTCTACATCTCCAAAAAATTCCACCTCGAATTTCTGCAGATCTCAACAAGAAACAAACTAACTCTTCAGACTTACCGATCTTCCGCACGATCGTAGACCTATTTGGCACGTGTCTTGCTTCAACCATAAACCCTAGAAGCTCTCAGATCCCTGCACGTCTTCCACACGAAGAATCTTGCACAAAAAAAAAATTTGTTGTCTCTTTTCTTCACCTTGGATCTCTCCTAGATCTCGAACCAAAAGCTCTGATACCAGTTGTTGTGAAATTGGGGGGATCACCACATCCACTAGCCCATACTAGCAGTCATCAACATGGAGAAAATAAATCAACACATGATATATGAAAGAACAAGAACACCACACACACAAGAACACAAGAATTGTTAACCCGGTTCACCACCACCTGTGGCTACATCCGGAGGCACCAAGCCAGGACATCACTATAATAATATATGAAGGATTACAACTTTACATATGCACTCACACAGATCTAGCATAGTAACTCTCCATGAGCAATCCCTCATATATATTATCTCACCTCCCCAAGAACACACAAAATAACACAGTCATGGCCGGGTTGTAGGATCGCCCCCATGGCTCTCCTAGGCCCCCGGCCCCCTCCTAGATACTACTTTGTGGCTCTCCTTGATATCCTAACTTTTCCCCTCTTTTTGGTACAAATGAATATGGTGGTAGTCACAATATATTTATAGGGATACAAAACCTATTCCTAATCAAAACCTGATTCACCCGGAGTCCTTGACATGGAAGGAGTATCACACAAATAGGAATACTAATTTGTTACCAAATTAATTCCCCTCCAAGTTTCCTTACACGCCACTTGCAGAAGAATCCGTCCGTCACAAGCGCGGTCGCGCAGCACCCCCAGCGCGGCCGCCCTCATCGACAGACTTCTTCACCATCGTCCGTCCTCTCAGCGCGGTCGCCCTCTACCACGAGCGCGGCCGCCCTCTTCAACAGTCAGCCCCGAATTTCTGCTCCTCCATGGTTTTGATCCTCTCCCTGGTTTTGGCTCCAATCCCAACAGAACCAATAGGGGAGTGGTCTTTACCAGCCATTATAATTAAGAATGAGATAGCAAGAATGTTTGTTGGTTGCCAGTGGCTATATATAGCAAAGGTGGATTGATACTTATAAATAGCAAGTAAAATAAAAAGTAAAATTATCTTCTTTTGAAATGGAGGTTATATTAATAATGCAGCACATGCCAAAATGTATACTCCCTACGCCGCGCTAAAAACTATAAATTTTCCTTATCGTGCATCCTATTACAAACTACACATTGTTTAAAATGAAAATGTTATATTAATTTTATATTAATAAGACCAACGTGTAATACTTACAAAACCAATTCAACTACTATTCTCTATCGCACTTTTTCTCTCGTACCTCACTTTTCATATTTACAACACTCAATTTACTAATATTTTTCTTAATTCTCGTGCAAATAATAAGTGTGCAGCTTTAAATGAGACTGATGATTTTGTCCAAAACCAAGAGATTTTATTCGATACACAATACTAGACTATGTCATTGGATCCCTAGAATGTCTAATTTTGTGATGTAAATTTCACTATTTTCCTCTTGTATCTTTGAAAGTTTCGTGTAGCTAGGAAACTTAATCACACAACAGGCAAAGGATGTGAGTACAGATGTGTCTTACAACTGTCCACACATCCACAGATAATGCAGCGGAATAAAGTAATTAAAAGCAAATTAAATGCAATAACTCAAGAGTTATTTACGCTTACTGATCAATGTGATCAGCAAACTAGGCTTACGCCCAAAAACTTTTCACTATAAAAACTTTTGTTTCTTACAAAAACAAATAATTGAAAAACTAAAATATGAAAATACTAAACGAGTTCTAATCACCTTCTATGACAAGAACAACTCCCCTTTCCCAAGTAGGATTTGTTCTAGTCAGAAGTAAAACAAGAGAACTCTATGAAAACCTAGATGTGAGTTACGGATGTAAGACACAACCTTCACTCACAACCTAAAACAATAATGTCGAATACAATGAAGAATATGTGTAATTTTCTCTCTAAAATTCCGTCACTTCTCTTGTGCTGAATGCCTTGTATTTATAGTGCACCATTGAAAAGATCTTCATGCAATCGACATCTTCCTTTGTGAGATTCCTTTTCCTATATGAAAACATAAAACACACTCACAAGGAAATCAAATATTAGTGGGTTAGTCCTAATATAAAACTATGCACATAAATAAAAGATATTTACTATATTTACAATTCCTAGTCAAAGTAGGATACTTATAAATCTCCATGAAAGTTCCAAAATCTTCTTACCATAATAGAAGTATTTTTAAATAAGGAAACATAAATATGTTCCCATAAAACTCACGGTTTCAATCTCCCCCTATTTTGGACTTTCTGGTCAAAACCAATGATTTATAACAATCACATTTTTATGACCACAGAATATAGAAAAACATAACTCCCCCTAAATGGATGTGTGTCCAGATGTGTAAACACATCCACACATAAGAACTGCAAGAACAATGTTAGAACAGAAACAGAATACCAGCAGTCTATTGAGCAAAAGCAAAAAAACATTCAGCAAGGTCCTAATTAAAAGCTATTACAAACCATTGTTTAGAAACTAAAAACTAAAACAGAAATTAAAATTGTTTTTGCAACCATCAAACACATAATCAAAACAACCAAAAAATTTCTCCCCCTAAATTAAAGCTCGAAATGTCTCCATTTAAAACCAGCTACAGCTTGAGCAGCAGCAGCAGCAACAACAGGATCCCATTTTCCATTTCCAGAACTTGATTCTCCCCCTTTTTGACTAGAAAGTTTAGCATGCCATCGAAAGGAAGATCCACATGTCTTTGCTTAGGGTCAAGCAGGGTTTTGGATTCCTTAAACAGAGCAAAATTTTCAACTATTTCTTCTCCTTTCTCAGGTTTCACTCCATTGGCAATCAGAATTTGAGAGATCAAGGAAGGATAAGGTAAAGACCATTTCTTGGATGGAGACTCTCCATAATCACAAATCTTTCTAAAGATGAAGTCACCAAAATTAATGTGCCTCTTAATCCCCAATCTATAAAGAAGCAGAGCTTGCACCCTAGTAACTGAGGTTTTGTTATTGGAGGGGCAAAGATTGGCAACAAGAATATAATGGAGAAAACAGTAAAGGGATGACAAAGAACCACTACCCAAATCCTTTGGCTTCACAGGCCAGGAGGTCACCTTTCCATGGGTGATAGCAGACACAAGCTCATCATCATCAATAGAAATTAACTCATCCATATGATCATTCAAACCAAGCAAATCATTTATGACAGATGGTGAAAATGGAACAAATACTCCTCTAACATAGACAGAAGGAGGAGAGGAGTAACTTTTATCTAAACCCTTAGGCAAATTGGCATAAAATTCATACACTATTTTAGGGTAGAAAGGTAGGGGATGATCCACAGTTAAGAACAAACCTCTTTCCTCAAAAAATTTATCCATACCAAGTTTAACAAAGGTTTCCCTATCCCTTTTCATTTCAACAATGAAAGCCTTAGAGGAAATTAGGCCAAACCTATCAGATGCCTTTTTGTTCAGGAATTTCTTGGAAAAGGGTTTAGGGGTAGAGACAATGGAGACAGTAGAACACATACCCTTCTCGCCTTTCTTCCTTGTAGATGTGCGTCCGGATGTGTGCACATCCTCGACACATCTTTTGAAGGGAATGGAACTTGAATGGATTCAATCTCGGTGTCATCGCGAGCGAGAGGAATCTATCTCTTGGTCCTCTTTCTCTTGATCAAGCTCTTCTCTCCCTAGCTTGTAATTCTCATCGAAGCGTGTCATCACTATCATAGCTTGAATCGCCATCATCAATGGGTTCTAAATCGCAGTGCCCACCTTTTTCTTACCCTTTAAATCCATTAAAATTTTTGCTAATGGTTCTTCATCACTAAAGGTAATAAGGTCCTCAACGGGACTTGAAACCATAGGAGCAGAGGGATCAACAACAGGACGTAAATATTATCCACAGGGGGTGAAACATCAATGGGGATACTAGGATCAGGAGACACTATGGGAGAAGATGGTACAATAGGATCAACTTGAGAAACAGAGTCAGCATGGGGAGCATTCTCAACAGGAGTAATGGGTTCAACATGGGGAGTATCAATAGAAGGGGTAACAATAGGAACAGGATCAACAACTACGGGAGGAGGAATTGGGGGTTGAGCCTTAGTCCTAATCAGAGGAGCAATTACCTCTTCTTCTTCTTCATCTTCTTCAAGAGCAATGGCTGTAGAGGGCTTCCCGCCAGGTTTCTTTAAATTCTTGGCCTTGTCAGATTCTGACAACTTACGAACCCTACCAGAACGACGAAGATTACGTAGGGGCACAGGAGTTGCAGCAGGCTTTGGGGATTTTGCTTGGGAAAGCTTCCTCTTCTTGGTTGAAGAAGGTTCCACAGAGACAGAGACAGGGGCGACATCCGATGGTGGAATCACCGGAGAGGGTGGAGCCTTAGGGTTTTCGGAGGAAGGATCCAATGTTGGGGATTTAGGAGGAGTAGCTTCCATTATAGGATCAGACGAAGGCGATGGAGAAGAGAATTCCGCAAGAAATTTTGAAATCACAGGGTTTAAGACAATGGAACCCTCGCCTTTAGCTACAGAAATTGGGGCAATGTCGAGTACATCTTCTTCTCGAATATTTGAATGATCAGCCATTAATCTTGCAAAAGGTTGGTTAGGTTGAACAGTAATGTGGAATTAATTGCACGGTTGTGAAGGAGAGATACACCGAGGGAAGAACAAAGGGTTTTTTGCAAAGGGTTTATGTGGGATGGGACGGATGTGAGGTATCTTAAATACTCACAGTTCCCCCTTTCCAACTGAATTTTGGAAAACCTTTTCCTAAAAGGTCTCACAAAACCTATATTCCTTAGGAGTCCTCCAACGGCTAGAACCCTTTGAGGTTACCACACACAACCACCTTCTAAGAAATAGGGAATTAAAATAGAACAAGATTTTGATAGATTTTTATGGAAACAAAAAAAATCTCGGCCATATCTTTATTTAAAAAAAAGAATCCCAATTGAATTTTCCAACCTTTTCAAATAAGGATTGATACACACCTTTTTCTTTCATGAAAGATATTGGAGATCAAAAACCTATATAATCAAAGAATGAACTAAGAAAGAAAATTAATTAGCTAGCATATTTACAAAGCTCCTATATGACCTAAAAAAAATGCAATATGCCTAGCATGATGCAAACACACAGGTGAAGAAAATATTCTCAGTTTATGGATGTGGCATAGGATGTGAGTCACATATGGGGACACATTTAGATCACAAAAAGTCAATGAGCAATAATCCAATCTGCACAAATTTCTAGGATGCATCCACCAATTTTTTTGTTGTGGATTTTTGCATTGTGAGTAGCTTTCACTTTACTTGATCCCAAAGATAGCCCTTTTTCCCAATGATCTTATCAAGTTTGACTTCAAGTTTTCTTATGAAAATCACTTGATCACAATGGTATGGCTTCATACTAAGGGTGAAGCAGCTGTTTCTCACATATATATATATATTTTTTTCTTTTATTGCACCCACTGTGAGATACCTAGGAAGGTTATATCAAGTTATCAAAAGATGACATGAACAGGAAGTGCTCACAATTAAGTGATCAAAAATAATGTCAAGGATGAAGACTCACAAGTGACCACACTGAGAAATTTTGTGCTAATGCATGATAATTTTTTTTTTTTATATTTATTATTTTTTTTATTTTTTTTTCGCTAATCTAATATACAGATGTGTTAGAGGATGTGAGACACATTTGGTCTCACAACCTTAGATATCACACAAGCCAAGAGACTTCCTCAAGGAGGAAAATCTCTCCAAATCTAATGCCTTTGTAAATATATCAGCCAATTGATTTTCAGTCCCAACAAATTCCAGACATACCGTTTTTTGTTCTACAAGATCTCTGATGAAATGATGTCTAATATCAATGTGCTTTGTTCTAGAATGTTGGATAGGATTTTTTGATATGTCCAAGGCACTTTTGTTATCACAAAAAGCAGTCAAAACTTTGCTATTCAATCCATAATCTTTCAACATTTGATTAATCCAAAGTAATTGTGTGCAGCAACTCCCAAGGGCAAAATATTCAAATTTCAAAGAAGGATAAAGACACACAATTTTGCTTTCTACTATACCAAGACACAAGGTTATTTCCTAGGTAGAAACATCCACCGGTGGTGCTCTTTCTATCATCACTATTTCCAGCCAAATCGAATCGGTGTACCCAACCAAATTGGTGTTTGTTTCTTTAGAGTAATGCGTACCTAGGTTCACAATTCCACTCACATACCTAATGATTCTTTTCAAGGCTTTAAGATGGGACACTTTAGGGTTGGCTTGGTATCTAGCACAGACACACACTGTACATAATGTCGGAGTCTACTTGCGTTGAGGTAAAGCAGACTTCCTATCATGCTTCTATAAAGGGTTTGATCAACACTCTCACCATCTGAATCATGACTTAGCTTTTGGGAAGATCCCATTGGGGTTCTTTGATGTGAAGAGTGTTCAAGCTCAAACTTTTTCACAAGATTCTTGGCATACTTAGACTGTGAAATGAACATGCCATCTTTGAATTGCTTAATCTGTAAACCTAAGAAAAAGTTCAACTCACCTACCATACTCATCTCAAATGTGGAAGTCATGCTATCCACAAACTCAGCTAGCATAGGGTCAGAGTTTGACCCAAACACAATATCATCTACATAGATTTGTGCCACAAGAATCTCCTTTTTATTTTTCCTCACAAACAAGGTTTTGTCAACCTCACCTCTCTTGAATCCTAGTTGAAGCAAATGGTCAGTAAACCTACCATACCAAGCTCTAGGGGCTTGTTTTAGCCCATACAGAGCCTTCTTTAGCTTATACACATGGTTAGGATACTTGGAGTCCACAAAGCCTTTAGGTTGTTCAACATAGGCTTCCTCATTTAATATCCCATTTAGAAAAGCACTCTTAACATCCATTTGATGAAGAGTAATCTTGAGGTAACAAGCAATGGCTAACAAAAGCCTAATGGATTCAATTCTTGCAACAGGGGCAAATGTCTCCTCAAAATCAATTCCCTCTATTTGAGTATAACCTTGAGCAACTAACCTAGCTTTATTTCTAGTAATCACACCTTGCTCATCAGTCTTATTCTTAAAAATCCATTTGGTACCTATGACATTACCATGTGAGGGTCTAGGAACAAGAGTCCATACCTCATTCTTTTCAAATTGAATTAATTCATCTTGCATAGCCATAATCCAGTCAGCATCTTCCAATGCTTCAGCAACATTCTTAGGTTCAATTTTTGAAACAAAACAACAGAAACTTACCTGGGAGTATGCTGAGGAGCAACTCCATAAACCAGCCATCTTTCTATAATCAACTTTGTCCTTTTGTCTAGTTCTCACTTGAGCATGCACATCTCCCACAACTTGTGAAGTGGGGTGGTTTTTCTGGATTTTAGAAGGAATATCCTTTGATCTATCCACACACCCATTCACATTACCTTACGGAGCATCATCCCGATCGGAATCGGAAGGAACTGTCCTCGATTACGGGAGTTTGAGTGGATGTGGGAGCGGATGTGGGTTCAGATGTGGAGGCGGATGTGTCCACATCCTTGGTTACATCCTTATCGGGTTCAACATGTTTATCAAAGGCCTTTGGAAGCTTCTTTTGATTTTTCAAAGACTGTTTCTTCATCCTTCCAAATCCAAAGAAGCAACCTGAAACATCATCCTCAGCAGTCTTGAGGTTAAGATCAAGTGAATCATCAAATTTTACATTAGCAGACTCCATAATGGTCTTAGTTTTGAGATTGAAAACTCTGTAAGCTCTACTGTTTGTGGAATAGCCCATAAAAATTGCTTTGTCACTCTTTGAATCAAACTTGGACAGGTATTCTCTATCATTGAGAATATAAAAAACACATCCAAACACGTGAAAATATTTCACAGTTGGTTTCTTTTCAAGGAGGATTTGATATGGGGTGACAGTGCTACCAATCCTTAGGAACACCCTATTGTCAATGTGGCAAGCAGTGTTTAAAGCTTCTGCCCAAAATTTCTTGGACAAGTTCTTAGAACTTAGCATGACCCTAGCCATTTCTTGCAAGGTTCTATTCTTTCTTTCAGCAATTCCATTTTGCTGTGGGGTGATTGGTGCAGAAAACTCATGAGTGATTCCCTTAGAATTGCAAAAATTGGTGAACATTTGATTCTCATATTCAGTGCCATGGTCAGACCTAATCCTCACAGTTTTAAGACCATAAAGATTTCTAACCCTTTTATACCAATTCTTGAATTCTCCAATTGTTTCTGACTTTTCTCTTAAGAACATTACCCAAGTGTACCTAGAATAATCATCAACACACACAAAGGCATACTTTTTCCTACCAAAGCTTTCTACTTCAATAGGTCCCATTAAATCAGTGTGAATCATCTCCAAACATCTAGTTGTGGAGCATTGTTGGACCTTTTTATGTGATGCTTTTGTTTGTTTTCCCTTTTGACATGAACCACAGACATCAGGGTTCTTGAAGTTCAGTTTAGGGAGGTCTTTAATAGCTTCAAACCTTTGAAGTTCTTCCAGAGTTCTACAGCTAGCATGCCCTAATTTTTGGTGCCACAGATTGACATCATTATCTTTTGAGCTTAGGCAAGAAAGATTGTGAGGACCCCGACCCGGAACCTACACGTGTCCCGAGTTGGTTCGTCCCCAAGCTAACCCAAAAACACTAAACTTTTAAAACTTTACTTTGACTTTCAAACATAAGCATTAATAATATAACATTTCAAAAGAACTCCACTCAACTCCACATCGGAGGAGGAGATAACTAACTTTGAAAACAATCAACTGTTTAGTTACAAAAGATATTGGTTTTTAACGTAGAAAATAAAGTTTATAATTACAAACTCCCAAAAGGAATTATGACAAAATAATTTCTACGCCAACCTAACGTACCCCGACAATATCCCAAAATGCTCACAGCCAACTCCTTTCCGTCCTTACTTGGGCGGTCCTCCTGTCTCGGGATCTAAAACAGTAAAGGGAGAGGGGTGAGAATAAATCTCAGCAAGCTATTATGGATGCAGCAATATGCCAAATAAATGCAACATATAACAAGTCGCACACAACACATTGGGAAAGCTATAAACACATTCCATTACCTTGGTTTACCTTTTCCCGTCTGAGCAGAGTCGTACAACATTGGGTATAATAATACTCCAATTACGGTGAGCCGTTTAAGCAATACTCACGTCTTATAAGACCCGTTTTCGAGGGAACCAAATAAGACAGTAGCAACTCTGTAAGGCTTTTGGCTCAATACGGTACGCTATACCCCAACCCGTGGCCACAGGGAGGGGACGGTCACGAGATATAACATAATCCGATCACATTAGGTCACACTTCCATAATTGATCGTATTCTCGTTATACCCCAACGTCGGTGACTCACACATAATCAAGCACATAATAGATACTTGAATAAAATCCACAAAAGGGATAACAACATATCAACATGGTAAACTATACTCATGTCCAACCAATATCATAGTGCAACATTTATTCAATACACTATGCAATAGAAACAATGTATATGAACTCAATGTAAGGCAAGGAAGTAGCATAAATCCATCCTACAAAGTCATTATACAATAATACATAGCCTCTTGAAAGGTCTAAGGGGAATCTACCAAGTTGGGATCATAATTGTTTAGTTACTAAACTAGTTTATCTAACGTTTTCCAAGCAATATTTAAGGTACTTCCACTATTCCATTTTGATCACTTAGAACGTCATTGTGAAGCCAAAGTATTCTACTTTAATCTAGGTTAAAAAGATTTCATTTAGGTTCGAGTTTGATTAGGTTTGAATAGCTATAAAGTTGAGGTGAGAAAATCTGACCAGGGCACGACTCGTGCCCCAGGGCACGACTCGTGCCCAAATTACCCCCTCAGAACCTGGCGTCCCCTTACTGGTCACGACTTCCCTTTATCCAAGGGACGACTCGTGACCTTTACATGGCACGACTCGTGCCTGAGGTCACGACTCGTGCCCTCGGCCCAGAAAGATAAAAACAGCAGCAACAAACAACAATCTCCCAAAATACCAAAATTCCAACCAAGTGTATTCTAAGTTATGAACCTAAAGGACATTTCCAACCTTAGTAACTTTACTCTACTCATTTAACTCCATGAAACCATCTCTTAACCCTAGATCAATTCAACTTCCATGAACCATAACATTTTCTAAATCTAAAAGAGTTTTCCCAAGCAAGAAATCACCAACATAAGAACAAGAACCACAAGAAATATTCATGAGCATTCATGAGAAGAGAAGTCATAACAACTTACTTGGATTTTAGAAGGAAATGTGAATCTTTCTAGTTAGATGAGTTCCCCAAGATGATCAATCTTCAAATGTGCTCCTAGACTTGGTTTTTGGTGAAGAGTATCTTGACTTCAAAGCTTGGCAAGGGGACTTCAATGGAGGTTTTCTTTCTTGCTCTAGGATGAAGAATGTAGTGAATGAAGGAGAAGGAGGGAGAAGGGAGGGGTAGTAAGAGAGTTGAGGGAGAAGGAGACACTTGGCACAAGGAGGGGAAAGGAAGTAATTTGGCCCCCCTTGGGAATTAATCCAAGGCTTCATCCTACCCAAATTAATTTAAAATAACCTTATCCCATTAATTCATCCTACTCATTTAACCTCCCCATATTATTTAGCATTTTCCCATTTTTATTATTTCCCCTAGTTTCTTTATTTAATGTCCAATAAATTCTCATAAGTTCCTTAATTTACTTTTCACCCAATTTATCTTAATTTAAGAATTTAGAGACATAATTGAACACATAAAGATAACATAAATATTAAAAGCATACTCCCTCCGTCCCGCTAATATTAGCACACTTTCCTTTTTGGGCGTCCCGTTAATATCCGCACACTCCCAAAAAGGAAACTTTATATTAATAAAATATTCACCCAACCCCACTCATTCTCTCTCCTACATTATTTTAATACTCACAACACCATTATAATTTATTACACCCTCCACTCATTCTCTCTCCACTCATTCTTTTACACTCACAACATTTTATTAAAATATCATATTCCTTAATTCCCGCGCAAACAGTAACCGTGCTGATACTACCGGGACGGAGGGAGTATAATTTAATATTTAAAATAAGTGCCTAGGGTTGGGGTCGTCACACTCACTCCCCCTTAAAGAAAATTCGACCCGAATTTTAAAAAGGAAACTTACTTGGATTTTCAAACAACCACGGGTATTTCGCTCTCATCTCCGACTCTAGCTCCCACGTTGCTTCCTCTACGGTGTGATTCTTCCAAAGGACTTTCACTATCGGAATACTCTTGGTTCTCAACTCTTTAACTTGGAATTCTAATACTCTTAATGGTTCTTCAACGTACGACATGTCCGCTTGGACATCATCGGGAGGAGAGCTCAAAACATGGGAGGGGTCATGACAATACTTCCTAAGCATCGAAACATGGAAGACATCATGGAGTAAAGAAAAAGACGGAGGCAACGCTAACCGGTAAGCCAATTCCCCTATCTTCTCTAGAATCTCAAACGGACCTACAAACCTCGGAGCCAACTTGCCCTTATTACCGAACCTTTTAATCCCCGTCCTCGGAGAGACCTTCAAGAACACAAAGTCACCAACCCGAAAAGATAAATCCCGCCTTCTATTGTCGGCGTAGCTTTTCTGTCTACTCTGAGCCGTCTTCAATCTATCCCGAATCACCTTGATCTTCTCCGTAGAATCTCGAACCAAATCCGGGCCCCAAAGTCTCGCTTCACCAACCTCGTCCCAACACATCGGAGATCGACACTTCCTACCATACAATGCTTCATACGGAGCCATCTCAATACTAGACTGATAACTGTTGTTGTAAGCAAACTCGACTAACGGTAGATGATCCTCCCAAGATAATTGGAAATCCATCACACAAGCTCGTAACATATCCTCAAGTATCTGAATAGTTCTCTCGGACTGACCATCGGTTTGAGGATGAAATGCCGTACTAAAACACAATTTAGAACCCAAAGCTTCATGCAATGCTCTCCAAAATCTAGATGTAAACCTCGGATCTCTATCGGAAACAATACTAACCGGAACCCCGTGAAGTCTTACAATCTCCTTTAAGTACAACTGAGCTAACTTTTCTAACGAAAACTTGGTTGATACCGGAAGAAAATGAGCCGACTTCGTCAACCGATCCACAATAACCCATATAGCATCCATCTTCTTTGCGGTGAGAGGCAAACCCGAAACAAAATCCATCGAGATCCCTTCCCATTTCCATTCCGGAATATCCAATGGTTGAAGTAGTCCCGCCGGTCTTTGATGTTACGCCTTAATACGTTGACACGTCAAACACTTAGATACATAATCCGCTATTTCCCTTTTCATTCCATTCCACCAATATCCACGCTTCAAGTCTTGATACATTTTGGTACTCCCCGGATGAATCGCAAACTTGGACTTATGGCCATCCTCTAAAACACGCTTCTTGATTTCCGGCGATGACGGAACGCAAATTCTCCCTTGGAAGGTTAAAATCCCATCTCGATTCAAAGCAAAATCCCGGCTTTCCCATCTTGCACTTGATCACAAATTTTCTTCAATTCCGGATCTTCTTGTTGAGCTTCCTTCAAATCACCATACAATGTCGGAACGGCTCGAACATTCGCAACTATCACTTCACTCTTCAACTCCCGAGAACTCAAGGCTGTCACATACGCCTTTCGGCTAATCGCATCGGCCACCACATTGGCCTTCCCCGGATGATAGGATATGACACAATCAAAATCCTTCAAAAACTCTAACCATCTTCTTTGCCGGTTGTTCAACTCCTTTTGGGTAAATAGGTACTTCAAACTCTTATGATCGGTGAAAATCTCGAATTTCGCTCCGTAAAGATAATGCTTCCACTTATGCAACGCAAATACAATCGCCGCCAATTCCATATCATGAGTAGGATAATTCTGTTCCGCCGGTGATAACTTCCTAGAGGCATACGCAATAACCTTCCCATTCTGCATCAACACACATCCCAAACCCGCCTTCGAGGCATCACTATAAATAACAAAATTCTCGCAACCACTCGGAAGGGTAAGAACCGGAGCCGTCGTCAACCTCTTCTTCAATTCATCAAAGCTTGCTTCACACTTGGAATCCCATACAAACGATACATCTTTCCGAGTCAACCTAGTCAACGGAGTAGCAATCCGAGAAAACCCCTCAATGAACCTCCGATAGTACCCCGCCAAACCAAGAAAACTACGGACTTCGGTCACGGTCGAAGGTTGCTTCCAATTAACCACGGCTTCAATCTTTGCAGGATCCACGGAAATCCCGAACTCGACACAACATGCCCCAAGAAAGAAATGCGCTCAAGCCAAAACTCGCACTTACTGAACTTAGCATACAACTGCTTCTCACGAAGAACGGACAAGACAATCCTCAAATGATTCTCATGCTCTTCCCGGGACTTAGAATACACAAGAATATCATCAATAAAGACCACCACAAAACTATCGAGATAAGGCTTGAAGACACGGTTCATCATATCCATAAACACGGCTGGAGCATTAGTTAACCCAAACGGCATCACAACAAACTCATAATGACCATATCTAGTTCGAAAAGCTGTCTTAGCAACATCATCCGGTCTAATCTTCAACTGATGGTATCCGCTTCTCAAATCAAGCTTTGAGTAGATAACGGAACCTTGGAGTTGGTCAAACAAATCATCTATATGCGGAAGAGGATATTTATTCTTAATGGTGGCTTGGTTCAACAAACGATAGTCAATACACAATCGTAAGGTACCATCCTTCTTCCTAACAAACAAGACCGGTGCTCCCCACGGAGACACACTAGGACGAATAAAACCTCGGTCTAACAATTCTTGCAATTGGACCTTCAACTCTTTTAACTCGGCCGGAGCCATTCTATAGGGTGCTTTAGAGATAGGAGCGGTACCGGGTACTAAGTCAATACAAAACTCTATCTCACGGTCCGGAGGCATAGAGTACTCACTAGAGAACACATCACTAAATTCATTCACAACCGGAACATGAGCTAACTCGGGAGACTTCTTATTGGAATCTACCACATAAGCTAAGTAACCCGTACACCCCTTAGATAGCATCTTTCTAGCTTTTAAGGCAGAAATAACATGTAACCCGAACATAGATTTATCGGCATCAAATATAAATGTAGGCACATCAGGCATAGCAAATGAGACTCGCTTCCTACGACAGTCTACCAAAGCATGGCACTGACTTAACCAATCCATACCAAGGATCACATCAAAATCACGGATTGGTAACTCGACCAAATCCAGGCAATACATGCCCACATATAGTCACATCACATCCACGGTATATCAAAGAAGATTCAAGGCTCTCTCCCATAGGAGTAGAGACCTCTAACACATAAGGCATAGATTCGGGTAAGATATGCAATGAGAATGCAAATGAGACGCCACAAATGAATGGGAAGACCGGGATCTATAAGAATGCGGGCCTTAACTCCTGAGACAGGGAACTATACCTCTAATGACGGCATTAGGATCGACCTCTTCTCGACCCAAAGCAAACACACGACCTTGGACTTTATCCTTAGGTTTCCCATCAACATCTCTCTTCACACCACTACCTTGACCCCGAATCCGGTACCCGTCGCTTGCTTATTACGTAACTTGGGACAATTCCTCCTGAAATGGCCCGGCGATCCACACTCCAAACACTTGCCTTGTTTGCTCCAACATTTGTCTTCGGAATGCCCTATCCTCTTGCAAAACCCACATGTTGTCCCAAGCGGCCGGAAGTCGCACGATTTGCCGGAGCCGCCACATGACCTCCTCGATTCGCTCCGGGGTGAAAGTCCTCGGCTGCACTCTATTACGTCCCGATCCTTGACCACTGAAATACTGTTCTGTTTCCTCCTTCATTCTTACCACGATGCTCCTCTATGTCGTTCTCAATCCGGTACGCCATATTCATTCTTTGCTTGGAAATTGGCGAAGTTATGCGTCAACAACTGCTTCCGAAACTCAACTCTTAAACCTTTCACAAACCGGTAAACTCGCCTCTCCTCATCTGGCACCAAATGGGGACAATATCGGGCCAACTCTGTGTACTTAGCTGAATACTGCGCTATCGTCATGGTCCCTTGCTCCAGCTTCAGGAACTCGCCTTCTTTCTTGTCTCTAGTAACCATCGGCACAAAATGATCTCGGAACTTGAGCGTGAAGTTCTCCCACGTCTGCGGTGTCAAATCTCGGTCCCAACCATCCTTTACTACTTGCCACCAATGCTCCGCTGGTCCTTCCAATTTGAAAACGGCGCATCTCACTTTCTCCGCATCCGTACTCTCCATAGCTGCGAAAATCTTGTTCATAGCCTCAAGCCACCTCTCAGCCTTCACCGGATCCGGATCTCCGTTGAAGCTAGGAGGAGACATCTTCACGAACTTCTCCAACCCATGTTGCCCTTGTCTGCCTAGATTCTGATTCAAATTCTGATTCTGAGTTGCCATATGCTGAAGGAACCCTCGGAACATGTCCATCATCTCGGCATTTGGATTGCCAACATTACCCAAACCCAGATTCGGATCACCTTCATTTCCCGCCATTACAACAAACTCCTGCATTAAACACTCGACGTCAGTTACCACACACTCTCACTCAGCTAGACTCTACCCAAGAATTCTAACCGAGCTCTGATACCAACTGTGAGGACCCCGACCCGGAACCTACACGTGTCCCGAGTTGGTTCGTCCCCAAGCTAACCCAAAAACACTAAACTTTTAAAACTTTACTTTGACTTTCAAACATAAGCATTAATAATATAACATTTCAAAAGAACTCCACTCAACTCCACATCGGAGGAGGAGATAACTAACTTTGAAAACAATCAACTGTTTAGTTACAAAAGATATTGGTTTTTAACGTAGAAAATAAAGTTTATAATTACAAACTCCCAAAAGGAATTATGACAAAATAATTTCTACGCCAACCTAACGTACCCCGACAATATCCCAAAATGCTCACAGCCAAACTCCTTTCCGTCCTTACTTGGGCGGTCCTCCTGTCTCGGGATCTAAAACAGTAAAGGGAGAGGGGTGAGAATAAATCTCAGCAAGCTATTATGGATGCAGCAATATGCCAAATAAATGCAACATATAGCAAGTCGCACACAACACATTGGGAAAGCTATAAACACATTCCATTACCTTGGTTTACCTTTTCCCGTCTGAACAGTAGTCGTACAACATTGGGTATAATAATACTCCAATTACAGTGAGCTGCTTAAGCAATACTCACGTCTTATAAGACCCGTTTTTCAGGGAACCAAATAAGACAGTAGCAACTCTGTAAGGCTTTTGGCTCAATACAGACGCTATACCCCAACCCGTGGCCACAGGAGGGGACGGTCACAGATATAACATAATCCGATCACATTAGGTCACACTTCCATAATTGATCGTGATTCATTCTATACCCCCAACGTCAGCTGACTCACACATATCAAGCACATAATAGATACTTGAATAAAATCCACAAAAGGGATAACAACATATCAACATGGTAAACTATACTCATGTCCAACCAATATCATAGTGCAACATTTATTCAATACACTATGCAATAGAAACAATGTATATGAACTCAATGTAAGGCAAGGAAGTAGCATAAATCCATCCTACAAAGTCATTATACAATAATACATAGCCTCTTGAAAGGTCTAAGGGGAATCTACCAAGTTGGGATCATGATTGTTTAGTTACTAAACTAGTTTATCTAACGTTTTCCAAGCAATATTTAAGGTACTTCCACTATTCCATTTTGATCACTTAGAACGTCATTGTGAAGCCAAAGTATTCTACTTTAATCTAGGTTAAAAAGATTTCATTTAGGTTCGAGTTTGATTAGGTTTGAATAGCTATAAAGTTGAGGTGAGAAAATCTGACCAGGGCACGACTCGTCCCCCAGGGCACGACTCGTGCCCAAGTGACCCCCCCTCTGAACCTGGCGTCCCCCCCAAAAGTCACGACTTCCCTTTATCCAAGGGACGACTCGTGACCTTTACATGGCACGACTCGTGCCTGAGGTCACGACTCGTGCCCTCGGCCCAGAAAGGTAAAAACAGCAGCAACAAACAACAATCTCCCAAAATACCAAAATTCCAACCAAGTGTATTCTAAGTTATGAACCTAAAGGACATTTCCAACCTTAGTAACTTTACTCTACTCATTTAACTCCATGAAACCATCTCTTAACCCTAGATCAATTCAACTTCCATGAACCATAACATTTTCTAAATCTAAAAGAGTTTTCCCAAGCAAGAAATCACCAACATAAGAACAAGAACCACAAGAAATATTCATGAGCATTCATGAGAAGAGAAGTCATAACAACTTACTTGGATTTTAGAAGGAAATGTGAATCTTTCTAGTTAGATGAGTTCCCCAAGATGATCAATCTTCAAATGTGCTCCTAGACTTGGTTTTTGGTGAAGAGTATCTTGACTTCAAAGCTTGGCAAGGGGACTTCAATGGAGGTTTTCTTTCTTGCTCTAGGATGAAGAATGTAGTGAATGAAGGAGAAGGAGGGAGAAGGGAGGGGTAGTAAGAGAGTTGAGGGAGAAGGAGACACTTGGCACAAGGAGGGGAAAGGAAGTAATTTGGCCCCCCTTGGGGAATTAATCCAAGGCTTCATCCTACCCAAATTAATTTAAAATAACCTTATCCCATTAATTCATCCTACTCATTTAACCTCCCCATATTATTTAGCATTTTCCCATTTTTATTATTTCCCCTAGTTTCTTTATTTAATGTCCAATAAATTCTCATAAGTTCCTTAATTTACTTTTCACCCAATTTATCTTAATTTAAGAATTTAGAGACATAATTGAACACATAAAGATAACATAAATATTAAAAGCATATAATTTAATATTTAAAATAAGTGCCTAGGGTTGGGGTCGTCACAAAGATTGTCACCAAATTGGTAACAATTGTCAGCAGATCTAGGGTCAGTAAACATACAGGTATTATCCTTATCAAACACTTCACACAAGTGCTTATCAAACTTCACATAAAGATCATCATCACACAGTTGACTGATGCTTATTAGGTTGGCTTTCAAGCCTTCCACATGGTACACATTGTGCAATTTTGGGAGACCCTTAACATCCAGGGTTCCTTTTCCAACAATCTTTCCTTGAGCACCTCCACCAAAATTTACTTTCCCTCCATTTATCACTTCATAGTCAAGAAGGACTGCTTGGTTTCCAGTCATGTGCCTAGAGCACCCACTATCAAAATACCAAGAGCCAGAGACAGTACTCTTGAGGGAAGAGTAAACAACATTGCAGGTGGTAATTGGTTTGGCCACCCACTGTTTAATAGTTTTCTTTTTGGGTTGCAGAGGTCTCAGATTGCCAGGATGTGAGTTAGGATGTGCATACATCTTCTCACACATCTGAGACTGATTGAAGTGACCAGATTTTTTATCAGCCTTGAGTTTGTAACAGAAAGGCCTAATGTGACCAGGAGCCAGGCAGTAATGGCAGATGTAATGCCTCTTCCTTGGTCTTTTCTAACTCAAAATGACTTTTTCTTTAAAAACTTGTTTTTTCACACTGTTTGAGGTAGAAGCCTCACATCCCTCCTTTACAAAATTATTTTCAAAACCCAAACCAGTTTTGTCACGTTGACCTACAGAGAAAGCTTCTTCCATTTTCATTTTACTTTTGTTTAATTTAGTAAAAGTATTTTCAACTTTTTCACATTCATTCTTGAATTTTTCAAGGTCAACTTCTCTTTTGGTCACAAGGACTTCAAGTCTTGCAATGGTATCTTTTTTAGCATCGTTTTCCTTTGAAAGAACAGCTTTTTCATCTTCACAAGCAGCCAATTTTTCAGAAAGAGATTTATTTACCTTAACAAGTACCTCAATCTTGTCCAATCTTTTCATCCAATCTGTATGTAGCTCCTTGTATGTTGCAAAGAGTTCTTCATAGGGGATGTCCCTTTCTTCATCTTCATCATCTGAATCTCCTTTTACAGAGCAACAGTTCAGATGTGACACCAGATGTGTTCACAACTGAGACCACATCCAAGGAATTTTCAGGATCATCTTCTTCTATATCTGCAGAAAATGCATTAAACACAGAATGGCAGTTTAAGACAGACATATTAGCCACTTCTTCTTCTTCATCCTCACTGTCACTATGGGTAGCAGTTAAGCTCATTCCCTTCTTTTTAAGTGTGTTAGCACACTCATTTGCATAATGACCATAGCCACGACATGCTCTACATTGGACAGATTCAGATGATTTGTTTTCAAAACTTGGTTTCTTGAATCCAGTGTCAGTGCCAGGTTTTGGCTTTTCAACAGTACTAGAAGTAGGTCTATTTGGGAATTTGCTTATCCTTCTATTTTTCAGTATAGAACTGAATTTTTTTGAAATAAAAGCTACATCCTCATCTTCAAGATTAGACTTGTCAATTTCAGAGGATAATTCCACAAGCTCTTTTGGAAGAGCAGCAGCACTTTTAAGGGCAAGACTGTGTGTTTTGTTCTTTTTCTGAGCCTCAAGGTTAAGCTCAAACACAGTCAAAATTCCTATGATTGTGTCAAGACCTACAGTGTTTGTGTCTTTTGTTTCCTCAATCACAGCTACTTTAATGTTAAACCTCTCAGGTAAGGTCCTTAGAATCTTACTTACAAGTCTTGATTGGAGATAGATTCTCCTAGACTTGTGCATTCATTTGAAATCTCATGAATCTTAGCAGCATATAACACAATGTCCTCAGTTTCTTCCATTCGAAGTAACTCAAACCTATCCATTAAAATTCTAAGCCTGGTAGCCTTCACACTTGGTGCTCCCTCACATTGAGTTTGCAATATATCCCAAGCAGTTTTAGCTATACTCTCATTTGTTATAAGCTTGTACATATTTCCAGAAACATGGCTGGAAATAGCACCCATAGCTTTTGAATTGTAATTTGCAGCTTGTATTTCATCAAGAGTCCATTGCTCTTCAGGTTTTCTTTCAAAAATAGACTCACCAACACCAGAAGATGGCTTTTTCTCCACAGTAGGAGGTTGCCATGCAACAAGAATACACATCCAAGCCCTTTCATCAATACTTTTGATGTAATTTCGCATCTTAGACTTCCAAAGAGAATAATTTGTGCCATCCAAGACAGGAGGCCTATTTTGGTGACGTTGGCATTCCATAATGACTACACTTTCTGGATCAACACTCAGTAATATTTCGAGAGTTGGCTTTGATACCAATTGAAAGTTTCGTGAGCTAGGAAACTTAATCACACAACAGGCAAAGGATGTGAGTACAGATGTGTCTTACAACTGTCCACACATCCACAGATAATGCAGCGGAATAAAGTAATTAAAAGCAAATTAAATGCAATAACTCAAGAGTTATTTACGCTTACTGATCAATGTGATCAGCAAACTAGGCTTACGCCCAAAAATTTTTCACTATAAAAACTTTTGTTTCTTACAAAAACAAATAAGTGAAAAACTAAAATATGAAAATACTAAACGAGTTCTAATCACCTTCTATGACAAGAACAACTCCCCTTTCCCAAGTAGGATCTATTCTAGTCAGAAGTAAAACAAGAGAACTCTATGAAAACCTAGATGTGAGTTACGGATGTAAGACACAACCTTCACTCACAACCTAAAACAATAATGTCGAATACAATGAAGAATATGTGTAATTTTCTCTCTAAAATTCCGTCACTTCTCTTGTGCTGAATGCCTTGTATTTATAGTGCACCATTGAGAAGATCTTCATGCAATCGACCTCTTTCTTTGTGAGATTCTTTTTCCTATATGAAAACATAAAACACACTCACAAGTAAATCAAATATTAGTGGGTTAGTCCTAATATAAAACTATGTACATAAATAAAAGATATTTACTATATTTACAATTCCTAGTCAAAGTAGGATACTTATAAATCTCCATGAAAGTTCCAAAATCTTCTTACCATAATAGAAGTATTTTTAAATAAGGAAACATAAATATGTTCCCATAAAACTCACGGTTTCAATCTTTCCTATTTTTTGACCTAATTATGATACCAAAATAATGAAGCACGTACGGAACCATACACTAACTCCATTTCATTTGAACTTTGAAGTTTCACCAATTACTCATTTAAAATTTTACTTTTTCTCAAATGACAAAATATTATAAATGCCGGTGATGGATCGTGTCTAAATTTTGCTTGTAAAGACATTTGAGCATCGCAGATCATGATTCGTAAGAATAGTCGTTGAAGATTTAGTTTAGGGTCAAAAATTACTATTCGAGATGCAATATGTTTTTTTCTTGTGGTGAATAGTTTGATTACGCATGGTATAAATTCATAAAAATCCTCATCTTTGTAATGAGCATCCGACTATTCTGGAGTGTCATCTTTTGAAACTTTATTAATGCAATGAATGTATTATTTACTTTGAAAAAAATGACAAAATTATATTGTTATAATAATGGAATTACCCCACTTGTCATAATCGCACACTTAAATTGTGTCTCAGTTGTAAATCTCACAGGGCAAGGTGGTCAATTGACCCCCCTTAACTTTTTATATTTCTTCACTTTTACCCCTTTAATTTTAAAGAAATAACATATATACATAACTTTGACCCCCTTAATATTAATAAATTTCCATATGAGTCCCCAGAAGTTGAAAAAAAAAAAAAAGGTATTGTATTATATTTTCAAACTAGGCTATTTTGAAAAAAAAAATAATAAGAGGTAATAATTAACTTTTGAATTAGTTTAAAATAAAGTTAACATTCACTTCTTAATATTGTTTCAGTTATATATATTTTAGTTTTAATTGAATTTTACTTGATTAAAATGTTAACTTGATTTTTATCTTATATACATTCTCCCTCCTTAAAAAAAAAACTCGGTTGAAAAGTCAATATTTTAATCACATTTCAAATGTTTACTTCGAACTATACTACACTATGATTATTTATATTTTTAATGAGGTTTTTTTGGAACAATTCAAAAAGCCAAAATCTAGGGAGAAACGCGTTTCTCCATAACTTATGGAGAAACGGGGCCCGACTTGTCGCGCGACAATGCAGGCCAAGGCTTCTGGATATCCAGAAGCTTATGAAAGTGATATCCAGAAACCTTCAAATGAATATCCAGAAACTTTCAAAATGTTTCTGGATATTCATTTGATGGTTTCTGGATATACATTTGAAGGTTTCTGGATATCCAGAAACCTTCAAATGAATATCCAGAAACTTTCAAAATGTTTCTGGATATACATTTGAAGGTTTCTGGACATACATAGCCACAACAACTGGATATCCTTTCCAAAGCTTCTGGATATCCAGAAGCTTGAATATGGATATCCAGAAGCTTTGGAAAGGATATCCAGAAATCAAATATTTTTTCTGGCTATCCTTTCCAAAGCTTCTGGATATCCATATTCAAGCTTCTGGATATCCAGAAGCTTTGAAATGGATATCCAGAAACTGGCTAAGTATGTCGCGCGACTTAAGTAGCCCCGTTTCTTCAGAATTTTGGATGAAGGTTAAAATATATGAATGAAAGCTAACAAAATTAACGAGAAACATAACAAAATTCTTTGATAATTACATCATTCACCCCTTACAATTCAAAGAAAGTTTATTTCTCACTATTCCATCACCCAATACTAATATCACCACCAGCGCAACCCGCCATCCTTCTCAAACCCCATAAATACTTCACTTACCCGTCTAGTCTCAATTATAGCAGCAACAATAACAAATTAAATTTTGAACAAACAAAATTAATGGCAAGAAAATAATAGAATAAAGGATTGTTAGACAAAGTCAATTAATACAATAGAGAGAGAGAGAGAGAGAGAGAGAGAGAGAGAGAGAGAGAGAGAGAGAGAGAGAGAGAGAGAGAGAGAGAGAGAGAGAGAAGAGATTATTTTTCTCTAATCCCTTAGGGCTCATTTTACACCCCTTAAAGGGGTTATTTTCACTTCTCATCCCTTAGGGCTCATCATGAGAATGTATGATCAAATTTGAGTATATTTCGAGAATAGATTATTTTTCTCTAATCCCTTAGGGCTCATTTTACACCGGAAATGGGGAAAACGTTTTTCGAAAAACGTTTTTCCCTCATTTTTTCCGAAACAAACGGGGCCTTAGATGGCTTTTGTTTTTTTTTAAGCGTTAAGTGCTGAAATCTGATTTCACCTCTGAAATCTGATTAAGGGTTAAGAGGCAGCGTCTGAAGACTGAATTCTGAATTAGGCAAGCCGTTTGATTTTCCATCTGAATTCGTTATCTGAAATGTGTGTATTATATATACTAGTGTAACTCCCGTGCGATGCACGGATAGCTATTAACACATATTGACGAAAATTCATACAAATATAACAGGAAATAGAAATGTGTTGTGTACATTGTAAAACACTTTTTTGAACACTATAATATTAGTATAAATATCAGATTGAAGGTCACTAAAATAAATATATATTTAAGGCATAGTTAGTTTGTACGAAGCGCGTTTTATACGTAAATTCCAGTTCTATTCAATAATAATCACATTTGACATCCATTTTTCAATGCTATGGAATTGAACGCATATTTTTTATGTAAAACATATTTATTGTGTATTGAACGTGATATGTGCGTAATTTGCCCACAGTGTTACTTAGTTTCGACAACGATTGGGAAAACGTAATAAATCTACTTATACGTCTCCAAATCTTTATCTTCAACAGCAATTCTGAACTCTTGAATCTAGTGATTCTTCAAACAAACAAATTACATGAAATGAAATTTTCAAGTATCATCAATTTTTATTTTTGAGAAGTTATTTTGTTCTTAAACCGTATTCAACTTCTACATTCTCGTTTGATTTTTACATATCTCTTTAATGTTATTGTTATATAATCATGTTTTTTTTTATATCGCAAGTAATTAAATTTAACATTAGGAAAAATTATTTCACTATCAAATAAATAAATGCTCCCTTCATCCCATTTTAAACTTACTTTTTTAATAATAAAAGGTGTCCCATTTTAAGTTTTAAAAAAGTAAAAATGAAATTTTTTTAATATTTTTATATTTAATGGTCTTATAAGTCATACTCACAACAACTATTCACTAATTACTTTATACCCAACTTTTTATACTTTATAATAAAACCATTCATATATTTAATATCCTAACCAATTTTTTAACGTTTAAAATAGGACAAAAGTTGAAGAAAAAATTATTAATATTTCTATTAAAAAATGCAATTTTTTCCCTTTATTTCCTTATAAATGTAGAGATTAATAATATGACATAGAAAAATAAGAAAATACAATAAACTATAAACAAATAAGTATATAATAATATACAAATATTATTAATATTTAAAATTTATTATAAAAGAAGATGAATACTATGCGGGTTCGGGTTAAATGGGACGGTTCGAGCTAATCTCAAATCCACTCCAATCCCACCCGATTTAAAAGAAAACATTTCCAAACTCTTTTCATTAGAAGCGGATCAGTGCGAGTTTAGGAGGGATTAAAAAATTTTATCAACCCGTTTTTTACTTACATAATTCTTTAAATAGGGCAATAGCAATATCAAGTTAAAGCACATACTAACACTGTTTTCCTAGAATTGAGCCAGAAAAAGTAATTTGATTATTCTACTTCAAAAAGTTTAGTTACTTGAGACGGAAAATATATATTTTCCTTCTAGTTAAAGCACATGAAAATGCAATTTTTTGGCAAAAAAAGTAGTATTATTTTTTGGTGATTTATTTTGAGTTGAAAGTAATATTCATTTTTGAAATGAAGAAAATAATTTTTTTGTATAATGACATTTTTTAAAGTTGACTTGAGACGAAAAATATAATTTTTCCTTCTAGTTTTATTTATTTTAGTTTTCATTATTACTTTTGATTCAAAATGAATAACCCATAGATAATACAACATTTTTTATTCAAAAAAATGATCATTATTCCCTTCATCCCAATAAATATTTTAAAAACTAATACTACTTCATTCGCCTCTGCAATTAATGTTTGTAATGTTAGTGCATTCGTCTCAAACTATGATATTAATTTTTTAGGGGAATAACGTAGTATTATTTTTTTTTAAATGTTCATTGAGCCAAAGGAATCAATGTTAATTTTTCTTTGACATATAAAAAAATTCTATTTTGTAAGAAAAAAAAATAACTTCAATTCAAAAATGAATATTACGTTCATCCCATAATGAATACTACTTTCTATATCAAAAGAAAATTGCTTCCTTTGCCTCAAGAAATTTACTTGTCTCAAAAAATAGTTATTATTTTTTGACACACGAAGACACAAACATTATAAAGAGTAATTCGGCTAAAAAAATAAAATACCATCTTCATTCCAGTGAATATTTTATAAAATATTACTTAAGTTGTTTAAAAAAGTAATGTCATATTTTGAAACGAAGGCACTAATATTACAATATTTAAAAAATGAATATTACTTTCGATTTGAAATGATTAACCCAAAAATAAGACTACATTTTTTTTCCAAAAAAAATGAGCATTATTTCCTTCATCCCAATGAATATTTTAAAAAATAATACTACTTCATTCGCCTCTACAATTAATGTTTGTAATGTTAGTGTCTTCGTCTCAAAATATTACATTAATTTTTTAGACGAATAAAATAATATTATTTTTAAAATGTTTATTGAGACGAAAGAAGCAATGTTCATTTTTTTTTACATATAAAAAAATTCTACTTTTTAAGAAAAAAAAAATTCCTTCAATTCAAAAATAAATATTACTTTCATCCCATAATTAATACTACTTTCTATATCAAAAAAAAAAATTCCTTCCTTTGTCTCAATGAATTGATTTGTCTAAAAAATTAATATTTATTTTCTGACACGAAGACACAAACATTATGAACATTAATTTTTACAAAATAATATTACTTCGGGTAAAAAAATAAATTAATATATTTGTCCCAAGAATTATTTTATTCAATATTACTTAATATGTGAAAAAAATTAATGTCAAATTTTGAAACGAAGGAACTAACATTACAAATAATAATTTATATTTAAAAAGTAAAATTATGATTATTATTATCAACATTTATAATAAAAATATATACTTCACACTTAATTAATTTTAAAAAAAAAAGATATTGAAAAATTAAAAAGAAAAATAAAGAAAGGATAATAAAGAAATTTATATTTAAAAAAGAGTGTTTTTTTTGTGTCTAAATTAAATGAAATTAGTCTCAAATTAAAGAGGAAAAAAAATTATGAATTTTGGTATAAAAATATTTAAAAGAAGATAAATACTATGCGGGTTCGGGTTAAATGGGACGGTTCGAGCTAATCTCAAATCCATCCCAATCCCACCCGATTTAAAAGAAAACATTTCCAAACTCTTTTCATTAGAAGCGGATCAATGCGGGTTTAGGAGGGATTAAAAAATTATATCAGCCCGTTTTTTACTTACATAATTCTTTAAATAGGGCAATAGCAATATCAAGTTAAAGCACATACTAACACTGTTTTCCTAGAATTGGGCCAGAAAAAGTAATTTGATTATTCTACTTCAAAAATTTTAGTTACTTGAGACGAAAAATATATATTTCCCTTCTAGTTAAAGCACATAAAAATGCAATTTTTTGGCAAAAAAAGTAGTATTATTTTTTGGTGATTTATTTTGAGTTGAAAGTAATATTCATTTTTGAAATGAAGAAAATAACTTTTTTGTATAATGACATTTTTTAAAGTTGACTTGAGACGAAAAATATAATTTTCCCTTCTAGTTTTATTTATTTTAGTTTTCAATATTACTTTCGATTCAAAATGAATAACCCAAAGATAAAACAATATTTTTTATCCAAAAAAATGATCATTATTCTCTTCATCCCAATAAATATTTTAAAAACTAATACTACTTCATTCGCCTCTGCAATTAATGTTTGTAATGTTAGTGCATTCGTCTCAAAATATAATATTAATTTTTTAGGAGAATAACGTAGTATTATTTTTTTAAAATGTTCATTGAGCCAAAGAAATCAATGTTAATTTTTCTTTGACATATAAAAAAATTCTATTTTGTAAGAAAAAAAATAACTTCAATTCAAAAATGAATATTACGTTCGTCCCATAATGAATACTACTTTCTATATCAAAAGAAAATTGCTTCCTTTGCCTCAAAGAATTTACTTGTCTCAAAAAATAGTTATTATTTTTTGACACACGAAGACACAAACGTTATAAAGAGTAATTCAGCTAAAAAAATAAAATACCATCTTCATTCCAATGAATATTTTATAAAATATTACTTAAGTTGTTTAAAAAAGTAATGTCATATTTTGAAACGAAGACACTAATATTACAATATTTAAAAAATGAATATTACTTTCGATTCGAAATGATTAACCCAAAAATAAGACTACATTTTTTTCCAAAAAAAATGAACATTATTTCCTTCATCCCAATGAATATTTTAAAAAATAATACTACTTCATTCGCCTCTGCAATTAATGTTTGTAATGTTAGTGTCTTCGTCTCAAAATATTACATTAATTTTTTATACGAATAAAATAGTATTATTTTTAAAATGTTTATTGAGACGAAAGAAGCAATGTTCATTTTTTTTTGACATATAAAAAAATTCTACTTTTTAAGAAAAAAAAATTCCTTCAATTCAAAAATGAATATTACTTGAGTAGGTCTGCTGAGAAACGCGTTTCTCCATAACTATGGAGAAACGCGTTTTTAATAGCCAGAAGCTATACGTTTGATAACCAGAAGAAAATTTCTGGATATCAGTCTCGAAAGGAGTTACGGATATCCAGAAGCTTTGGAACGGATATCCGAAGCCTTTGGGCGGATATCCGAAAAATAGATTTGAAGCCAAATCAAGGCTAAGACCGAAATTGCTTATTGAAGGTTTACGGATATCCGAAACCTTCAAATGTATATCCGGAAACCATCGAATGAATATCCGAAACATTTTGAAAGTTTACGGATATTCATTGAAGGTTTACGGATATCCGAAAACCTTCAAATGTATATCCAGAAACCATCAAATGGATATCCGAAACATTTTGAAAGTTTACGGATATCATTTTGAAGGTTTACGGATATCACTTTCATAAGCTTACGGATATCCTTTCAGGGTTCTGGATATCCAGAACCTTTGAGACTGATATCCAGAAGTAACCATGGGACAAGGTCATGGCCAATACAAAAAGTTTCTGGATATCCTTTCGAAAGGTTCTGGATACCCGTAACCCGTTTCTCCATAACTTATGGAGAAACGCGTTTCTCCATAGATTTTACGATATTACTTTCATCCCATAATTAATACTACTTTCTATATCAAAAAAAAAAAATTCCTTCATTTGCCTCAATGAATTGACTTGTCTAAAAAATTAATATTTATTTTATGACACGAAGACACAAACATTATAAACATTAATTTTTACAAAATAATATTACTTCGGGTAAAAAAATAAATTAATATATTTGTCCCAAGGAATATTTTATACAATATTACTTAATATGTGTAAAAAATTAATGTCAAATTTTGAAACGAAGGAACTAACATTACAAATAATAATTTATATTTAAAAAGTAAAATTATGATTATTATTATCATCATTTATAATTAAAAAATATACTTCACACTTAATTAATTTAAAAAAAAAAAAGATATTGAAAAATTAAAAAGAAAAATAAAGAAAGGATAATAAAGAAATTTATATTTAAAAAAGAGTATTTTTTTGTGTCCAAATTAAATGAAATTAGTCTCTAATTAAAGAGGAAAAAAAATTATGAATTTTGGCGTAAAAATATTTAAAAAAAAAAAGGTCGAAAAAAGGTGATGAAAAATAAAAATCTGAAAATAAACCATCCAATCAGATTGTGCCATGTGTCGCTTAAAAAAAAAAAAAAAAAAAAAAAGAAAGAAAACCCGATCACGCGCGTACCGCCACGCACCTTTGTTGGCGCGTGTGACGCACGCGCCAAGTCCAAGCGTAACACGTGTCTCAGCCGCTTGTTAATTGCAATTTCGCCACCGCGTGAAATTACGAAAATACCCCTGATTTGGGCGGGATTTTGACAATCCTGTTATTATATATATATATATATATATATATATATATATATATATATATATATATATATATATATATATATATATATATATATATATATATATATATATATATATATATATATATATATACATATATATATTATATATACTATATATGTTTATATATAATATATATATTATATATACTATATATATAATATATAATATATATATTATATATACTATATATATAATATATAATATATTATATTATATATTATATTATATATTTTTATATATATAATATATTTATATTTATATATATAATATATATATATATATTTATATATATATTATATTATATATATTTATATTTATATATATATTATATAGTATATATATTTTATATAATATATATTTATATATTTATATATATATAATTTATATATTATATTATATTATATTATATTATATATATATATATATATATATATATATATATATATATATATATATATATATATATATATATTATAAGAGGCAATAAGAGGCAAATCTATCACTTAAAAATAAGAGACAAATAAGAGACAGTTAAGTCTTAATTGAAAAAAAAAGACAAACGGACTTAATTACTCCACCTTTAAATGAATAAACATTCAGAGACAAATAAGAGGAAGAACCAAAAAACAATCGCCACCTTAGTTTACTAGCGGCATTTAATATTTACGGAAAACGTTTTCCCCTCATTTTTCCCGAAACAAACGGGGCCTTAGTTTACTAGAGGCATTTAATATTTAGGCTCCGTTTGTTTGGGGAAAAATATTTTTCGAAAAGCATTTTCTTCATTTTTCGGTGTTTGTTTCGCACCAGAAAATGGGAAAAACTTCATTTTTATCTTATTTTCCGAAAGACATTTTCATTTTCTGAAAAATATTTTGCCGAAAATCATTTTCCGAAAAATGTTTTACGCTAAATAAACGGAGCCTTATTACCTATTTTCCAAAATGTAATTTTATTATTTCGAAAATAGACAACCTTTAAAGTGATTTGGGTGTAGGAAATATTTAGAAAATAGACAACCTTTGAAGTGAAACATAAGAAAATTAGAACCTCTACTTTACACACTTTAATAATAAGGAAAAATTCCTCTTTACCCACATATCTCAAATCATAACCCATTAAAATCCAGCCCAAATTTAAAATGACAACCCCCTTTTATATTCCAAATCAAAATCCCTTTAAACCTCAATAATCAAAAAAACCGGCCAAAATTAATTCTAACGCCGTTAACTTCCGGTGACTCCGCAATTTAAAGAAAACAAACTGGACGTCTTGTGATTAGTGTCTGTCATTATAAAAGGAAAATAATATTCAAAAAAGATTTTGTGCCCCCTTTCACACTGTTCTAATGATTAGTTTAGATTTTTTCATCTTCTTCATCATATGATTAACCTCCAATTATTATGAAACCCAATTTTTTTTATTATTTAATAAATGCAATTTACGTGTTATTTAATTTTAAAAAATGATTATCCTTCAGCAGCAGTCCTCCGTGTTATTTCTGGGGCAGGAACCCGAACAAATGATTTTTTTTTATTGATCCTTCAATTGATTTTGTTTGAATTTTGATGAAGAAATTTTAAAGTTTGAGTTTTTGATGATATATCAACTTATTTTGTCATTGGTGAATAGTTTTATTGAAGGTTTCAAATATTAAATAGCAATCAATTGAAATATTTCTTCAAAATCTCTAATACCAGGTCCTATAATCATTGGTATAGGACATTTTTTAGTGTGCATTTGTTGTGGAGATGACTTGCTTCATTTTGATTGTGTTTGTTGATGTGTTATATGATCTGTAAAGTGTCTTATAACAATTGCTATAGGACCAATTAAAGGGGTTATAACTTTGTATATGATGTTGCCAGGTCCTATACCAGTTGATATAGGACCTCACACAATCTTATACCAACGCATTAAGACCTTTGAATGGTTATGCTGAGCACAGCAACTGTATAACTGTGACTTAACAACATCATATACGAAGCTATAAGACCTTTGAATGGTCATATATCAAGTGATATAGGACCTCAAAATATCATATACATATGCTAAAAGACATTGAATGGTCCTATAGCAACTGGTACAGAACATGACAACACTAGTAAATGCAACAAACAGTCAAAATTCAACCATACTCCATCAATTTTATTGTTGGTGAGTATATGTAGCTTATTTTGTTTCTCTTCTTCTTCTTCTTCTCTCCGTCCGTCTCATAATAAATATAATAATAATCCGTACCTTGATATTTTTTTTTATCTATTTAATTGAATTTGTATATGATGTTGCTAGGTCCTATACCAATTGCTATAGAATCAATTAACTGGCTTATAGCTTTGTATATGATATTGACGGGTCACATACCAATTGTTATGGGACCATTAAAATGTCTTATTGCTTTGAATATGATGTTGCCAGGTCCTATACCAGTTGCTATAGGACCAAATTAAAGAGCTTATAGATTTGTATATGATATTGACAGGTCCTATACCAATTGCTTTATAGGACCATTCAAAGGTCTTATAGCTATGTATATGATATTGACGGATCCTATAACAATTGCTATAGGACCAATTAAAGGGCTTATAGCTTTGAATGGTCATATAGCAAGTGATATAGGACCTGCAACTTGATTTACAAAGACGGGTCGAGATGAGTAACAAATAAAGTGATGAAAAGTAAATAAAATTGAGACGGAACGAACATCAATTATTCATCAAAAAAATCAAAAATTCTGAGTAAAAAAATATTCATTTTATAAGAGTTATAGGACATGGAACAGGTCCTTTACCACATTAACAAATAATAACAAAATTTAACATCTATTTCAAACAAACACATTCACAACCAAAATAAAAATAAAGCAAGTGACCTCGAAATTAAAAGAACACTATTTCGGCTCCTATAGCAATGGTTATAGGACATGTAATAGATTATTTGCCACATTATCAAACACAAACAATATGAAGCAAGTAATCTAGAAATTAAAATCACACTAGAACGGGTCCTATAGCAAGAGTTATAGGACTGAAAGCAGTCCTTAACCACATTAACAAATAATTACAAAATTCAACATCTATTTCAAACAAACAAATTCAATTCAAAAATAAAATAAAAATTCCGAGGTTCCTTGCAAATTCGAGGCATTTGCTTGGTCCTTAGTGCACAATCGGTGGACACCGGCCTGAGGAGACCATGACCACTTGTTTACTGCACTATCCTGTTGCTTGGAAGTCGTGACCTAACTTAATTTGAGATTAGTGGCAAGTGATGAGTCCTAGTTTGATGGAGGCTTCGGTATTTATAAGATATGTGGGTTTAGTGGGAAGCGAAATGACCGATTACGTGGCGGTGTGCTTCAAGGAGAAGATCTGGGCGAGTGCCGGAGTTGGGGCCGGTCGGAGGAAACTGTTGGCGTCGCCGGAAAAGACAATTAAGGATTCAATGGCGTCGATTAGGTTTTGATTTGGGTTGGGAAAGGATTTGCGAGTTTCAATAGAGCTTCAATGGCTTCGATTAAGGATTCAATGGCGTCGATTAGGTTTTGATTTGGGTTGGGAAATGATTTGCACTAGTTAGAGAGAGAAATTTAGGGTTTTCGAAGGATTTGATTTTTTGAGTACGGAATGTCACGGGTAGTTCACGGAATATTAACTGCCGTCTTGTTCCGTTAGGCGTGAGTTTTGGTGACATTTTTATCTCAAATGGGTTAATATGAATTTTTAATTTGGAATATGGGGTTTAGAGTCATTGACTCTAATAATAAAGCTAATAATTAATCAATGTTCCAACTGCTACGTGTCCGTTACCTTCGACAATAGACAAACTTTGAATTGAAACATAAGAAAATTAGAACCTCTACTTTACACATTAATAAAGCTAATAATTAATGAACGTTCCAACTGCTCCGTGTCCGTTAGTTACCTCTAATTCTCGTCCATGGAATGGAACTGTGTGGCTGATGCATCTCACCCGTCCCCACTCTATTATCTTTTAGTTGTCATCCATTTTACTCCCTCCGTCCCACCTCAAGGTTGAACCTTGAGGTGGACACGCTTTTTAAGAAATGTAATTAAAGTGGGTAAAAAATTTGAAGAGAGAGAAAGTAAAAGTTAAATGTGTGATAGGAAATAGGAGAGAGAATGTAAAAGTTAAATATATTTAATAGGAGAGAGAATGAGTGGGAGAATGTGTGGTAGGGAATAGGAGAGAGAATGGTTTTTTTGTAAATATATGGAGATGATAAGGGTATAAATATATGGAAAACTTTCTATTTAAGGAAATTAAACCTTGAGGTGGAACGGTCCAAAAAGAAAAGGTTAAACCTTGAGGTGGGACGGAGGGAGTAAAAAAAAAAATATTCTAATCATGATATGATAGTACGAAAAATATATCCCTCAATTGGTTTATTCTCTTTCACTTTTTACCCTTTGTTTGTTGACTTTTATAAATGTGGGTCCTACTTTGTTTCTTGTTTTAGGTTTTTTTTTTTTTTTTAATCCTCAATATCCTCGTAACACCAACTTAAAATACTCCCTCCGTCCCAATCTAAATGTTTCAACTTTTCATTTTGGACGTCCCATTTAAAATGTCTCATTTTCAAAAAAAGAAAGTTTTTTTCACTATTCCACCCACTCATTCTCTCTCCTACTTTACTTTTACACTCACAACATTCTCTCTCCTAACTATTCCTCCCACTCATTCTCTCTCCTATTTAATTTTTTATACTCACAACATTTAAACTTTTTCTCTTTCCTACCTCACTTTTTCTCTTTCCTACCTCACTTTCCTTAATTCCCACGCCGAACCCATTTTTGAACATTTAGATTGAGACGGAGGGAGTATGAATTTGAGGGCAAATAGCACATTAGTGTCCTTAAGTTTACGGGAGTTGCAACGTGACTTCCACCATTTCAATTTTGGCAATTTCATTCCCAATTTTTATAATTTATGGCAATGTAGGGAAATTTTGGATGAAGGTTAAAAAATATTAATGAAAGCTAACAAAATTAACTAGAAACATAACAAAATTCTTTGATAATTACATCATTCACCCCTTAAATTTCAAAGAAAATTTATTTCTCAATATTCCATCACCCAATACTAACATCACCACCGCCGCAACCCGCCATTCTTCTCAAACCCCATAACCACCGCACTCACCCATCTAATCTCAATTATAGCAGCAACAATAACAAATTAAATTTTGAAAAAACAAAATTAATGTTAAGAAAATAATAGAATAAATGATGGTTAGACAAATTCAATTCATACGTGAGAGAGCGAGAGAGAGAGAGAGAGAGCGAGAGAGAGAGAGAGAGAGAGTTGATATGAATAACTCAATTTTATTAATAACAAGATGTACATATTTATGTAAGAGTACGAGTGCTTCCCAAGGTATTCTATATATATATATATATATATATATATATATATATATATATATATATATATATATATATATATATATATAAAATAAGAAAATATAAAATAGTAATCCTACTAAAAAAGTAACTAATATATGATCTAAGATAATTTTTAATAATAAAATATATTTTGTATATGCCCTGCAAAGATGGACAATCCTTGAAGAAAAGATGGACAATCCTTGAAGAAGTACAATCTTAAAAGTGATGAGATGAACCGGACTCTAGCGAGCGGGTGGAGTGAAGGAGTGTGTGTGTGTGTGTGTGTGTGTGTGTGTGTGTGTGTGTGTGTGTGTGTGCGTGTGTTCTTTTAGAGAGAAGTTGCTCAGATTGAAATAAGAGGGGGGGAGGGAAGGTTAGGGTTTTGTTCAAAGGGTGTGGATTTATGAGAAATTTTGATTTACGTCTCGAGTGTATTTGGGTTTTAATAAGTTATATAGTTTATATAGGTTTTTGTTTGGGCTGAAGGGTCTTAAGAAATTAAACCAAAAACAAATTGTTTTATTTGTTTGGCAGTTAAGTGTTAATCTTTTAAAAAATGTTTTTTATTTGTTTGTATATTGCATGTGTCATTGAAAAATTACATTATTATTATTATTTTATTTTATTTGAAATGTGATTTTAATTTTGGGGATAACTATTATTATGGAATGAGAGGATCCTCTCTTCTCTTTAAAGAAACTAGTGATACGCCCTTGCGATTCACGGGATGTTACTTTTACTTAAAAGACAGTAATTAAAAAGAAAATAACAGAGAGCGAGTTATTGTCATACATTATGGAAAAGTTCTTTGAAACTACATTGTCAGTGCAAATATCAAAGAACTCAGGTTTATCATGATTACATATTAATATTTTTAGACCATTTGGACTTTGACACGCGATAAATTAACACAAAATTGGCCATGACATAATATCGGCTTCTTGAGAATAATACTAACAACAAATAACGATTAACCTTTGTTTTATCAATTGTCATAGCGTATGAGATCATTCATCAGTGAAAATTGCCTCCTCTTATATCGAAAATGAATCCTCGTGTCTAATGGTGTTAATGATAGGAATGTAACAATAAGTATAATGTGAAATGAAAGAAAATATAATTGAAATACAAAACTCAAATAAAAGTCTCATATTATACATACTCAAATTCATCCTTAAATACAACTTTAGTAGCGCAATCATTGGGAATACACCCATTACAATTACTCCTAAATGGTATAAAATGAGATACGACTATGGTCATAACCGGGTAACGCCCAATAGATTGGGTCCAAAATATAATCCATAAAAGTCTCAAGTACGATATAGGGGTGGGCTTTTCTAGCTATGCTCGTCGTACTGCTCGTAAATCTCCCATTTATGTCGATCTATACATAGCAAAGTGAATAAAATGACTAAGGCACATAAATGACATATGCCGATCAAGGCACTCGTGTATGCCGACAAGGCAGCTACAAAGGCCGACGTGGGCCTCACCAAAAGACGACCAAGGGCCTCCTCGGTCATCATCAAGGCAAGGGAATGGGCTTTCCTATCCTTGCTTCTCTCTTTCTCGGCATCCATACATCTCGACCAACATCATATGACGAGTATCATGCCTCCTAGGCATATGTACAGAAGGCAATTCAAATCCTACTCAAATAAGAATTGTGGAAAGTTATAATCTCACTAGAATTATAACCTCCTCTCTCACAACTACCTATTCAAAGATGGACTATACATCCTACACCTATAAATACAAGCCATAATTCAGGTGAACGCATATTTTGACTCTCAACTCTTGTCAATTGATTTGCTCTCTATATTACACAAATACTTACTCTCACGCCGGAGGGACTTCGCCGGTGAAGCCCCGACTTAGTTTACGTGTTTGTTCATCTTTTTCAGGCTATTCAAACATCCAAGATACAACCTGCCGCTGGATTTGGGCTGATCCGAACATTTTTGACATCATCAGTTTGGTTACATTATCGGGAATCGATCGTTTTTAGCCTTTGAATAGCCGGAAAAAAATCTGCTCCGTTCTCCTAATCCTAATGGAAGAAGGAAACACTGCTATTATCACTCCTGATCAGGATAATCCTCTTGTGTAGGTGACTCATGGCAACACTAGGACCGCTTTTCCTCTTGCCAATGGGGAACTGCCACCTCCTCAGCCATTGAAACATGGAATGCCCCCACTAGGAATGAATTTGCGTTCTTGTGAACAGCTTGTAACCGTGGTAATACTCCCAAACCCTCCCCATCGTCGGGGACGAGGAAGGCCTGCAGTCAGTCAGACGGGGAGGAATGCTGCCCAAAGGGGCACTAGAGCTCCCCTCCCCCCCTCCACAGATTATCATAGAACTCTCTTGCATCAACAGATGGAAACTCTACAACGCATTTATGAAACACTAAATACCTTGCTGCAACTGGATCCTGAGCACTCCCTAGCTGAATTCATAAGGCATATGAGGACTCGAAATTCCCTTGGAGGGGAAAGATATCTTGATAGGTGTGGTAGCCGGGGGATTAGAGAAAATTTTCCTACTGGCCAAAATCCCCCTCATCCTTACACTGATGTTAGGCCCAAGCAGAAACCTCTCTGAGATGTCCTTCCTCGTTATAAGGCTCCTGGACATGGAAATGCACGAAAGAATGAATATTTGAGAAATCATCTGAATAATTAGAGGCGCCAGGAGGTTAATTCTGCTGATTTGAGAGCAAGGCTTAGTCATGCAAGGCAAAAAATACCTCCTCGTCATAACCCCTATGTTGGTGTAATGACCTAGGCGTATTAGTTATGTTTGACTTATAACTTAATACCGTTATGTAATCGTCTTTACCGTTTATTATAGAGTATGTTTATTTGGTTTATTATATGTTTTGCATGTTTACTATAATAACCTGCGTCCCTAGTTATTGTGAATAACTAGTATAAGTTGGTAATGGATAATCATAGAGATGATTATATTCATGGGGATGCACATTACACTTATGGGTACTTGCTAGAGAACAAGTACGGGACATGACCTACCTATGAGATTTATGACATAGTCTATAGTCATATATGTCATAATTAAATCTCATGATAGTCGTGTCATTGGAATCCTTTATACCTGAGATTATCATCGTCTTCCACATGATGAACGTTGTGTTTGATGTAGTCTAACACTATTTTTAATAGGATAGCAATAAGGGTTATGTTGGCATGATTGGATTCTTGTTATGGAAGAATGATAAGTCAAGATGGGATGTGTAACGACCCCGAATTTCCACAACAATAATAATACTTAATTTATAATAAAATAACCTCCAACGGCTACTAAAATCATAATTTGAAATAACTTAAATGCGGACAACGGTAACAATTTCAACGGCTAATACAATCCACTAGCTCAACACAATCTTTAAAGTCTTACAAACTTTCAAATAACTGAAATAACTTAATAAAGAGTCTAAAATGACAATAAACTAAACCGATCCTTGAACTCCTTATGAAGTGCTCCCGAACCGTTTCACATTCTTCCTATATGAAATCTGAAAGAAAAAGAGTATGAAAGGGTGAGCGAACAATGCCCAGTAAGTTCATATACAACCCCTCCGGTTACTAAGGAGGAGTTGACCTGAAAGAATATCAAACGATACAAAGTCTAAATAACAATCGAAGACATAACAGAACACGAATTCGAAATATTTATTTACCAAATCTCAAACAAAATGTCTTTCAAAATCTCAACGGTTTCACAAACTGAGTTGACAAATACTTTGGAGGTTCAAATGATGACGAAATTGATTCAAATTGACTCGAATGATTTACTTAATTAAAAACTGTCCCATACCAGCTTTAACTAACTAAACCACTCACAGATTATTAGGAATTTCAAGGGACTGATAAGCTGAACAAAACTAACTCGAGTAATCTAATTATCTACAACTGTCCCATACCAGCCGTAGATAATCAAATCACTCACAGACATCATGATCACATAAGTGGTTCACTGACCTTATCAAACCAAAATCCCACAAAGGGAACAAAAGCCCACAAAGAGCACTAATATCCACAAAGGGTTCGAAATCCCACAAAGGGCACAAAGGTTGACTCCGCAGAGTCCTAAACAGCCCACCACTACTACATTGAAGTGGTGAACTAAGTTTGCCCGAAGGTCAAAATATCAAATATACCCCGCCGAAGCAGGTTGTCTAACTTAGTGATCATTAATGGAACAAAAATCATATCATATCAAAACTCATTTTTAATACAGAATACGAACTTCCACAATAACAACAAAATTCTGTATTTACGAAATCAAAAGGACGATATAGCAAACGAATAACAAAAGATTATCAAATAACGGTAACCGAGGGAGTCAAAATAAATACTGACACGAGGTCAGCTTTTACGTATCAAAGAAACGTACATCGCCAAGAAATATGCGGAAGCCTAAAAATGAAACGGAACGGAAATCAATTAACTTAAAGATGTATAATCCCTTACCTTAGCGTTGCTTAGTACTTCCAAAAATGCTCCACGCGCACGAATCTACAATCATGCAAAGCAAAATCTCAACCTTAGGTACAATTAACTTCTATCTACTTAGTACCTTTAATCCTTTTAATCCACCTGATTAACCTATGAGTTATTATATTTAATTCCGTCTCAAGTTACTTTCCACTTCTAGAGTTTCTCAAAATATCCTTCACATAAATACCAAAACACCCCTAGGGTTTACCCAAACTACCCTTAGGTTTTCAACATTTTTATTCCCTTTACTTTAATCAAAAACACATTTACACACACTAATTTCACCTTTCTCAGCATTAAAAAGACACACACTAAAGCACTATTCACAGCAATTAACTACACACACAAACACACTCTACACACACTACAGTACACGCACACACATACTAACACACACGCACAAACACCCACCAGCATGCATCAACACACACTGTTTCACACACACACACTGTTTCACACACAGGTCACGCACACACATACATCACTATATTTAATAATTACTTTAGCTCCTCCGCTCCAACATAATACTTTAGATCCAACCCAAATAAATCAATTTTATTATGGTACGAACCCTAATTTCTCACTATCATAAATACATGCAATATTGATGATCAAAACTCATATCACTCACCAACATAGTCACTTGAAAACTCTAATTTTGATAAACTTAGATTAGGTTTTCATTAATCAATGATCCGATCAATATAATGTCCTTAAATTAATTCTTAATTAATCAACAATATTCATAATAAAAACCCCAATCTAATCTCAAGAGTTTCTAGGGTTTTCTAGATTCTTTTAAAATTCAAGAATAATAATTATGAGACGAAAGAATTCTTACCTTGATTTTGGTATAACAAACGCCCAAAATGCCCAAGCTTTCCCTCCTCATTTTCTTCTCCAAAAGTCTCGACTTCTCTCTCTTTTTGCCTTTCTTTTCTATTTTTTCTTTCTTGTCTTTCTTTCTTCATTTGATCTTAAGCGGACACATACATACATGTCAAAATATAAACCCACATACATGCATGTCAAAATATAATTCTTTCTCTTTCAGCACCTATTCTCCCACAATTATATATCATTATATTTATATGGACATCACCTACATATTACTTCATCTTATATTTGATACTTTGCTGGATGACAATAAAATATGAATATAGTACTTACTTCTTGGGAATTAATGAATAGTTTCTCCTTCTTTCTTCCTCGGCACTCTCTCTCTCGGCTGATCCCTCTTGCCGCCTCCTCCTCAATTTATTTCTAGGGTTGGTAAAAATAATAAGAAGGCTCTAGGTTTATAAAAGATGTATACTCCTATATATATTGGGTTTCCTAAACCTAAGCCTATAATGTATTCTAATTATATCATTTACTAATATACCTTTATCGGGTCAAATCCAAATAGTCTTTTCAACTTATTTATCCAATCGGCCCATATTCATTTTAACCCAAATAATTTTCATTCCACATTAATAGATATATTTAACCCCAAATAATATTATTCTTGATTGATCCCAAAATAGATACTACCTCAGTCCCAATTCCTAAACTACAATTAATAATCCCAAAATAAATATTTAAATTTTCGGGGTATTACAGGATGTGTCCCTCTCGTTGAGAGAGATGTTTGCTTGGGTCCCTCGATGAATAGTGTTGATGAAATGTGTGGCCACACTCAAGAGATTTGATAGAGATCAAATGCACTTGGATTATCAACATATTCGGAATGGAGAAAGCATTGAACAATATGAGTTGACGTGGACCCGTGACTCGTATTCAATTTGACATCATGGACAAAGGGATTGTGACATTTGATCTATCAAGAAATCAAACTTTCACTACAAGAAAACTGCCAAATAGCGACGGAAATTAGCGATTGACCAAATTCGGTCGCTATTAGCGACGGAATAACGACGAAAGCAAAATAAAACGAAAAAATCAGCTACCGGCGAATTTAGCGACGAATTTAGCGACATACATGAATCTGTTACTAATCTGTCGCAATAGTGGCGCCAAAAAAGTCCGCCCATTTTAGCGACGGCATAACGACGGATTACAAAATTTTTTAACGACGGATTTTGCTGTCGCTATATAAATAAAAAATAAATAAATATTTTTTTTCTTTTTAAAATTAGCAACGGATTTAGCAACGGATTTTACAAAAATAAATTACCGACGGATATATTCTGTCGCTAAATGATAAAAAATAAAAAAATATTTTTCTTTTTAAAATATCGACGGATTTAATGACGGAATTTACAAAAATAAATTACTGACGGATATATTTTGTCGCTAAATAATAAAAAATAAAAAAAATATTTCTCTTTTTAAAATACCGACGGAATAGCGACGGAAATTGTTTTTTAAAAAAAATTAACTTTTTTTCTAACTTTTTTTATATAACTTTTTGAAAAAAACTTCAATACTAAAAAATGTCCAAAATATTTATTTCTATTTATAAAAAATAAAAAAAAACTATACATTTATAAATAAAAATTAAAGGATTTTAGCCGTCCCTGATTTCTTTATTATACTTTCATTTGTTTAGTTTTTGTCTAACTTTTTTTATATAACTTTTTGAAAAAAAACTTCAATACTAAAAATGTCCAAAATATTTATTTATATTCCTAAAAAATAAAAATAAAACTATACATTTATAAATAAAAATTAAAGAATTTTACCTGTCCCTGATTTCATTATTATACTTTCATTTGTTTATTTTTTTCTAACTTTTTTATATAACTTTTTGAAAAAAACTTCAATGCTAAAATATGTCCAGAATATTTATTTATATTCATAAAAAATAAAAAAATATATACATTTATAAATAAAAATTAAAGAATTTTACCGGTCCCTGATTTCTTTATTATACTTTCATTTGTTTAGTTTTTTTCTAACTTTTTTTATATAACTTTTTGAAAAAAATTCAATACTAAAAAATGTCCAAAATATTTATTTATATTCATAAAAAATAAATAAAAACTATACATTTATAAATAAAAATTAAAGAATTTTACCCGTCCCTGATTTCTTTATTATACTTTCATTTGTTTATGTTTTTTTCTCAAATAATTTTTTAACCCATAAAAAATTTTAAAAAAAAATTATTCTATTGTCCGTCCCTCTTTTTTTCTTATATATACTTATTTTTTAAAAAAAAAAAATCTTAACTTTTTTTATGTAACATTTTAAAAAAAAAATCACTACTTAACAACTTCTCAAGTAATTTTTTTATCCAAAAAAAAAAAAAAAGTATATAGGGTATAGTATATAGGGTATAGAGTATAGGATATAGTATATAGGGTATAGGGTATAGTATATAGGGTATAGGATATATAGTATAGGGTATAGTATATAGGGTATAGAGTGTAGGGTATAGGGTATAGTGTATGTGACATAGGGCATAGGGTATAGGGTATAGGGTATAGGGCATAGGGTATAGGATATAGGGTATAGAGTATAGGATATAGCATATAGGGTATAGTATATAGGGTATAGAGTATATGGTATAGGGTATAGTATATAGTATATAGGGTATAGGGTATAATATATAGGGTATAGAGTATAGTATATAGGGTATAGAGTGTAGGGTATAGGGTATAGGGTATAGGGCATAGGGTATATGATATAGGATATAGGGTATATAGTATAGGATATAGTGAGTATAGTATATAGGGTATAGTATATAGGGTATAGGATATAGGGTATAGAGTATAGGGTATAAGATATAGTATACAGTATATAGGGTATAGGGTATAGTATATAGAGTATATAGGGTATAGTATATAGGGTATAGGGTATAGGGTATAGTTATTATTGTTGTTCTAAAGTATTTTTTTTTCTAATTTATAATTATTATCATTATTTCTAATATGTATTATTCAATTATTACTTATTATTAATAATTTATAATATTAGTAATGATACATTTTCTAGATATTTACTTATTTTATTACTAATTACTATTACTGTTATAATTATTTAATGTTTTTAGTTTTTTTCAATTATTATTATGAGATAATATTATTTTATAATTTAAATTATTATTATTATTAATTATTTTTATTAATTATTATAATCATTAAGAATTTTTTTTGTGAAATATAAATAAATATAATAGGTAACACACAAGTATTTACATGAATCATTATCCAAGCAACATTTTTACCATTAAATGTATCACATCCAATGGTTCAAATCCATCCCATAAAAACAAAAACACATCTTTCTTTGATTGGCTCTCAAATATTCACATGGATTCACAATAAATCAATCTATACCATTAATAACGCTCAAATCTAATGGTCCTAATTCACTTACTTCCACCAAACAAAACCCTACCCACACCCTACCCACTTCTATAATCTCTCTGCCTCCCTCTCATCTATCTCTCTAACTCTTCTCTCTTTCCAGCACCCTACCCACGCCACTACCCTTCATCGTCTCCGGCGACGGCAACGGTGGCTCCGCCCCATCACCACTTTCTCGATTGTGTCGCTTCTCCACTTACCCTCACGCCCTCCCCAACGCCGTCTTCGCCACAGATCTGGGTCATCTCCGTCTCCTTCTCTCTCTCCGCACACTCTGTCTCTCCGTCATCGTCTCCGGCGACGGAGACCGAACTGTGTTTCTTCAATTTCGTTTTGATTTCTTCAATCTCTCCACAAACTCCGTCTCTCTCTCAGATTTGATTTCGCCCCATTGTTGATTTTTGTTTTGAAGAAACTTAATTTATCAAGTTTTTCATTTTTTGATTTTTTTAAAAAATCTCTCTTGTTGGTATACATTTGATGATGGTGACGGTGTTATTGGTGGATGGATGGTGGTGGTGAATGGTGGTGTGTAACTGTTGAAATATGAAAAACTTTGTTTGAGAATAAAAAATGTTAAGGGACTGATTTAAGAATAAAAAAAGTTAAGGGACTGATTTGAGAATAAAAAAAGTTAAGGAATTGATTTGAGAATAAATACATATTTTTTTAAAAATATATTAATATATTAATATATATATATATATATATATATATATATATATATATATATATATATATATATATATATATATGTATATATGTATATACATACATATATATACATATATATATACATATATATATACATATACATACATATATATACATATATATACATATATATATACATATATATACATATATAAATATATATATACATACATATATATATATATATATATATATATATATATATATATATACATATATATATATATATATATATGTATATATATATATATATATATATATATATATATATGTATATATATGTATATATATACATATATATACATATATATACATACATATATATATATATATATATATATATATATATATATTATATAATTTTTTTTTAATAAAAAATATCAAATTAGCGACGAAAATATCCGTCGGTAATTTGGTATATCAATAATAAAAAATATTGAAAAATTTAATTTATTATAGCGACAGAATTATTTGCCGGTAAATCTCTCGTTAATTTGGTCGTGAAGTAGGAATTACACATTACCGACGAAAATTTATGTCGTTAAATTATCGCTAAACAATCTATTTGTCGGCTTTTTTTCAACAGTAGTGACGGAATTTTTAAGATAGCAACGGAATAATCCGTCGTTAAATTAACGACGGCCAATTAAATCTCTCGTTATCATTTAGCGACAAGGGTTTAACGACGAAAATTTTCTGTCGATAAATGCCTTTAGCGACGGATTTTTCCTCTTTAGCGACGTAAATTTCCGTCGCTAAAACGTGATTTTCTTGTAGTGTTTGATGTTATATTAATTGGGTGGATATAATGGTTTGCTAGAAACCACTTATGTCTTGTTAGGTCGATGTTTCGACTCACTACCAACATAAATATAATTCCTAAAGGGTCACACACAAAGAACGAATTTGAAATTGGCTGAAAATTGGAAATTGGGGATTGTCACGACTCGTGACCAAGAGCACGACTCGTACCCTGGAGCACGACTCGTGACGAGGATCATGACTCGTGCCCTTTGATCAGTACGACTGCATTTTAAGGCACGACTCATGGAAACTGTGCAAATTGGGATTGGGAACGACTCGTGCCCTCAATCAGCACGAGTGCAAAATTTGGCACGATTCGTAGTACGACTGTTATGGCAAATGCACGACTCGTGATCTCAAGAACGACTCGTGCCAGTGACTAAAACTGGTCCGTACGGTTGTTCCTTATTTGATTTGGTTTTTGGCTTGGACAAGGATTCTCCCTAAGTGTTAGGGATTTATAATAAGTATAAATATAATCATTCTCTCAGCCATAAACATATGTTATTTTAGGGTTTATGAAACAGTAAAATATTGATTTTGATTGAGAATCAAAAGATCAAAACCACTCCAAATCTGTTCCATATTTCAGCAATTGATTGTTGAATATTGATTCAACAATCGGGGATCATCTAGCAATCCTACAAGATATAGATCTTGATTCGTTCACGTGTGGATTACCGATAGAGGGTGATTCCGTTATCACCTAAAGCTTGAAGATTAATTCATCACAAGAAGACCAAGGAGAAAATCAAAGGTTCGTCAACGATTCAAAGCTTGAAACTAAGATTCATTTTCGAAGAACAACAAATCGCTATTAAGGTATGTAAAATATATTTCATGTTTTTAACTATTCATGTTAGACTGATTCAAAGCTAGGGTTTTGTTGTTTTATAAAGTTCTTCCGCTGCGTTTGTAACCCCAAAATCCAACATTGGTATCAGAGCCGCGTTTTATCATGATTAGGTTAAAATTGGCATGCTAGATTTAATTTGATTAAATTTTTTACATGCTATGTGAAATAGATCTATGATTTTATGTGTATTGTTTTATGAAAACAATTATATGTGATATACCATGGTTATGATTAATAGTTGATTGATATGATTAATCTTCTACATAGGTTATTGATCTGTTTAATTTGATTAAATTAGATTAGTAAATTCTCAGATTTGAAATTAAATTGTTTGTTTTAGATAGTTTGTGAAATCCTATGTTCATGATTATGTACACATAAGTTTCATGTTACAACCATGCGATGTTTGTTAATATGTGTAAAACCTTCTAAATGTTTAAGTTTTATGGCCTTTTGATAAGAACACTTGTGAAATTTTAGGGCATTTTGATGTAGTTTCGACTCAGTTGGGTGTATCATTATGTCTTAATTTGTGATCAAGATGACATAACGACTGATGTAGTTTTGACTCAGTCAGGTGCATGGTTCCGTGTCTCATCCGTTTGAAAGAGGTTTTAACTTAATTGATGCTTTCAAATGAGATTTGACCTAAGACATAGATGAGATTAAAACATGTGTTGACATATGATGTCTAGGAATCTCATAAAAGATCTAAGAGTCATATATGATATGATTGATGTTATCTACCTAAATAGCTTGATTTCGGGCATTAACTCAGTTAAACCAAAATCAAGTGAAATATGGATCTTAGCCCATTATGATTATATGATACATGCTTGTATTTGAAGGTGTATAATTTAGTGGAAGTATTTATGAAATACATTATTTGCTCTTAGATGGTAAATACGTTGATACTTATATGTCTATTGTTTGTATATCTTATTGTAGTAATGGCAACTCAATATAATCAGCCCCTGTCACTGCGATCAGTCCTTGAGAAGGACAAGCTCGAAGAGAATGGTACAAACTATTCTGATTGGATCAGAAGCCTCAGAATTGTTCTAAGGCAAGAGAAGAAAATGTATGTTCTTGACGAACCCATTCCACCTCCATCTCCTGCCAATGCTATAAGGGCAGATAAGGATGCACATAAGAAACATGTTGATGATTCTAATGATGTTGCATGCCTTATGCTTGCCACCATGTGTAAGGCTCTTCAGAAGGACCTTGAACACATGGAAGCTGCTTTTGATCTAGCCGAGCGCTTAAAGGAAATATTCCAAGTGCAAGCTAGACAAGAGAGGTATGATGTGGTGAAAGCCCTGAATGCATAAGAGATGCAAGAGGGCGATCGGTGGAGTGCTCATGTTCTTAAGATAAAAGGACATATCGAGCGTCTAGAAAGGCTTAGAAATCCGATGAGTTTGGAACTCGCTACGGATATGATATTGAATTCATTTCCTGAAAGTTATGGTCATTTCATTATGCACTATCACATGAGTGTCATGGATAAAAATCTCTCATAATTGAATGCGATGCTTAAGACTGCAGAGAAGAATATCAAGAAGCCTGGAATGGCAAATGTGTCAATGGTTAACAAAGGAAAAGGGTTCAAAAAGGATGGCAAAGGTAAAGCAATTGTTGCTAAGCCTAAGGCAAAAGTTGCCCCAATCTTGGGAGAAAGCTGACTCCCAAAGTGTCTCAAAAGGATGTGATTTGCTACCATTGACAAGAAGTTGGTCATTGGAAGCATAACTGCAAGGCTTATAAGGAAGGCCTAAAGGTGAAGAAGGGCAATACTATTGCTTCTGATTCAGGTATCTATGTGATAGATATTTTCCTTTCTATTTCTAGTTCATGGGTATTAGATACCGAATGTGGATCTCACATTTGTTTAAATTTGTAGGGACTAAGGAACAGGAAGCTACTCAAAGAAGGTGAAGTTGACCTACGTGTGGAGAATGGAGCAAGAGTTCTTTGCATTAGCCGTAGGAACATATGATGTAACTTTAACTAGTGGACTAGTACTTGTTTTGAACAATTGTTATTATGTTCCGGATTTGAGTAGGAATATTATTTCTGTTTCTTGTTTGGATAATGAAGGTTTTAGTTTTCTTATTGAGAATAAGAAGTTATCTATTTATTTAAATGATATGCTCTATTGTATTGCAAATTTATTTAATGGCCTTTATGTTCTTGATGTTGAGAAACAAGATAATGTTGAAGATATTTCTCATGTAAACAAGAAATCTAAACCGAATGATGTGAACAACACGTTCATGTGACATTGCCGGCTTAGTCATATAAATGAGAAATGCATATCTAAACTCCATGAGGATGGACTTTTAGACTCACATGATTATGAATCATATGAGGTATGCGAATCTTATTTATTGGGAAAAATGACCAAACCACCCTACACTAAGAGTAGTGAAAGGGCTAGTGACTTATTGTCCCTAGTACATAATGATGTATGCGGACCATTACGCAGCATTGCTAGGGGAGGATTTCGGTATTTCATTACATTCACTGATGACTTATCTAGATATGGCTATGTCTATCTGATGAAGTCCAAAAGTGAATCGTTTGAGATGTTTAGGACATTTCAAAATGAAGTACAAACTCAACTTGGCAAAACTATTAAAGCACTTCGATCCGATCATGGTGGAGAATATTTAAGCCAAGAGTTTGACAATCATCTCAAAAACTGTGGAATTGTTTCAGAGTTGACTCCACCCGGAATACCACAATGGAATGGTGTGTCCGAGAGGAGGAATAGAACCTTGTTAGACATGGTTCGTTCGATGATGAGTCAAGTTGAACTTCCTGTTTTCTTTTGGGGACATGCATTAGAGACTGTTGCGTTCACACTAAATAGAGTCCCTACTAAATCGGCTCCTAAGACCCCACATGAGATGTGGCATGGAAGAAAACCTAGTTTGTCTTTCATGAAGATTTGGGGTTGCGAAGCTTATGTGAAGAGACTTGTCTCTGATAAGTTAGCACCTAAATCTGACAATGTTATTTTCATTGGTTATCCTAAGGAAACCAAAGGATATTACTTTTACAACCGCAATGAGAACAAAGTGTTTGTTGCTCAATATGGTACTTTTCTTGAGAAACAGTTTCTCAATAAAGCATTTAGCGGAAGTAAAATTGATCTTGAAGAAATTCAAGAACCCAAAAATAACATGGAACCATTAGTAGAGACGGAACCAAGTTCACAAGGAGTTGTGGAATCGCTTCAAGATCCACAAGTCCATCATAGATCGGATAGGTTACGATCCGAGACCGAGAGATATGGATTTCTCGTTTCGGAAAGTAATGAAGTGGAAGTCATTGAGAATGACGAACCTACTTCCTATCAAGAGGTGATGTCCACTCCTGATTCAGATAAATGGCTAGAAGCCATGAAATTCGAATTACAATCCATGTCGGATAATCAAGTTTGGAAATTGATTGAGTCACCTGAAGGTGTAAAAACCATAGGGTGCAAGTGGGTCTTCAAGAAGAAGACTGACATGGATGGGAAGGTGTATACTTACAAGGCTAGGCTTGTAGCAAAGGGATATAGGCAGATTCATGGTGTAGGCTATGATGAAACCTTTTCGCCTGTTGCCATGCTTAAGTCTTTTAGAATTTTAATTGTCATAGCCGCATATTACGACTATGAGATTTGGCAAATGGATGTCAAAACAGCTTTCCTTAATGGGAAGTTACTTGAGGATGTTTATATGACACAACCCGAAGGTTTTATCGATCCAAGAAATTCTAATAAAGTATGCAAGTTGCAAAGATCCATATATGGGTTGAAGCAAGCTTATAGGAGTTGGAATCTTCATTTTGATGAAAAGATCAAAGAGTTTGGTTTTGTCAAGAACGAAGATGAACCTTGTGTATACATGAAATTCAGTGGGAGCATAGTATTATTTCTATTATTGTATGTCAATGATATCTTACTCATTGGAAACGACATTCCTGGGCTTCAGATTGTAAAGTCTTGGTTAGGGAAGTTTTTCTCAATGAAAGATATGGGTGAAGCCGCTTACATCCTTGGCATCAAGATATATAGAGATAGATCTAAAAGGATAATTGATTTGAGTTAAAGTACTTACATTGACAAGGTTCTTAGAAGATTCAAGATGGAAAATTCTAAAAGAGGTAACTTGCCGATGGGTTATGGTGTTACTCTTAGCAAGACTCAGTGTCCTCAGACAACTGGTGAGCGAAAGAGGATGAATGAGGTTCCATACGCTTTGGCTATTGGATCTATCATGTACGCCATTATTTGTACTAGACCCGATATCTCGTATGCTCTAAGCATGACGAGTCGATACCAATCTGATCCTGGTGAAAACCATTGGATGGCAGTTAAGACGATCATTAAGTACTTGAAAAGGACTAAGGATGTGTTCTTGGTCTTTAGAGGAATGGAAGATGATCTTGTTGTAAGAGGTTACACAGATGCAAGCTTCCAAACCGACAAATATGATTTTCGATCGTAGTCGGGATTTGTGCTTATGCTTAAGGGAGGTGCGATATGTTGGAAGAGTTCCAAGCAGAGTACTATTGCCGATTCTACAACTGAGGCCGAATACATAGCGGCATCCGATGCAGCTAAGGAGGTAGTTTGGATCAAGAAGTTCATTAGTGATCTGGAAGTTGTTCCAAGTATCACTAATCCGGTGGAACTTTATTGTGACAATAATGATGCCATTGCGCAAGCAAAGGAACCAAGGTCACATCAGCGATCCAAACACATACTTAGACGTTTTCATCTCATTCGAGAGTTCATTGATAGGGGAGACGTTAAGATATGCAAAGTATCAATTGATGATAACATAGGGGATCCGCTTACAAAACCCCTTGCACAAGCAAAGCATGATGGTCATGTTAGGTCCCAGGGTATACGATACATAAGTGATGGAGCCTAGTGCAAGTGGGAGATTGTTGGTGTAATTCCATAGGCGTATTAGTTATGTTTGACTTATAACTTAATACCGTTATGTAATCGTCTTTACCGTTTATTATATAGAATATTTATTTGGTTTATTATATGTTTTGCATGTTTACTATAATAACCCGTGTCCCTAGTTATTGTGAATAACTAGTATAAGTTGGTAATGGATAAACATAGAGATGATTATTGTAACGTTGCCATTTTTATTGAATAACAGAGTCGCCACTTATTATTTATTTTAGGAAAGCAATGAGAAAAACCTTTTGAAAGATTTGGGTTCGGGGGTTAATTTATGGAATGGGAAGGTCGAGAAGCACCCATTCTACCCAATCGGGAGATCGGTCTTGCCAATTGAGTATTATCAATCAAATAATATTTAAATAATAAAACCCTAATTAATTTCTTAATTAGGAATGTCAGGTTGTATGCTTCGAGATCGCCTCCATTGATTGAAGGGACTCTAGGCTAACCTTTTTGATGGGGTTACACTACTCTAAAAGCAATTAGAGGGATTGAGAATAAGAATATGAAAGTATAGGAATTTACCTTGTGTTTATGGAGTATTTGGTTTAGAACGTGGTTCTAAGATGTCTTCTCAGTCGAGAAATGATTTGGACAGAGCTTCGCCTTGATTCTAGGCTTAAGCCTCGATGTTCGTCAATCAACAAGGTTGATGGACGAATTTGGGTGTTTTGTTTATGAGTGATTTACATGAATCTTTCGAGGAGAGAAACCAGTAAATTTTTAGGGGATTGACCATAAATGCAAAAATGCGAAAGTCATCAAGTATTTATAGGGTTTTAGGAGACCAAAGTGGATTGGGATTCCTCCCAAGGAAGCTTCCAGAACTTTAAAATCATTGGATACCCGGATTGGATAAGATTTATCAAGAAAAGAGTTTGAAACGGAGAAGGAGAAGGAGAGTGATTCTGCACATCCTGCAGAGGAGTTGTCTCGCGCGAGACACGCCTGTTCCGCGCGGGACAACTAGTCATTTGACTATTCTATCCTCTTCAGTTATTCCGTTAGTCAGTTAGGTCCTAAACTAATGAGGTTAGTTAGAAACTTAACGAAACATGACGAAATTAATATGCTCTCATCAAAACACAAAAGAGAGACGAAGAGTAGTGTAATCATAAATTATTGGTTCAAAATGGGGTGTCTACAATTATATGCATGGGGATGCACATTACACTTATGGGTACTTAGTAGGCTTAGTCGTACACCTACTAAATTAAACCGGGTCTCGTCCACAAAAATGTAGCAAAGGTAAGTCCAGGGTCGAACCACTGAAGAACGGTATTGATTACGAACTAGTCACACACAAATGGGGGGGTTTTGTTTGAGATTTTTAATTACTTTCTAAGAACAGAAATTAAACTAACTAAGAGTAAAAACAATGATTTAGAAATACTTCAGATTTGATTCCGTCCCCACCTAATTAGCCAATTATCATTGATATTTCTTTTCAATGTCAACCTATTCACCTGATCACAAGATTTGTTTCAATCTTTGTTTCTTCTTTCAGAATAGTTACTAGCAGTGGCACACTCACTAGAAATCCTAATTAATAAATTAATCTAACTGGCACAGTCTAGATCGCAGAATTAATTGATGAACGGTTTAAGAAACTAAGATCAAGAATGCTTTCTATAATTATTTCACACAGATAATCATCTAATTTTACCCACTTCACAATTTACCATGGCGCATCCATAAATCGTAAAGATGCTACTCATGAAATTCCTACACTGGCACAGTCATAGAAAATTCTAGCAAAGATTCATAAAAAGAACTAATGAATTGGCCAGATTCACAAACCCTAGTTATAAATCTAAAATAAGCCCAAGTAAAATTATGAATAGGGATAAACAGATTGAAAAGAAAAATACCTCAAATTGATTAATAGGGGTTCAAGAAATCAAATCCAAAGCAAGGGATTTTAAGCTTCCATGGAAATTCTCAAGCTTTCTCTAGGAAAATTAAAAACTAGATAACCCTAAAATAAAATTCTAAAGGAGTCTTTATACTCCCTTCTAAAAAAACCTAAATTAATAATACTAAAAAAAAGAAAAAAGGAAAACAGAAAAAGAAATTTATAAACAAATAAAAATCCTTCCGGTCCATGCGTTGGTCCACAGATTTTTCCTCGGTCCATGCATTTTGCCTTGGTCAACGCCCAGCCATTGAACTTCACGCCACAACACAATTAATTCTTACTTTCTGAATTTTAATTTGGTCCTCCAAGTTCTCCTAATGTCTTTCTGGCCCCCAAACTTTGTTGTTTTACAGTTTGGTCCCTGCACTTTTGATAAACTTCAAGGAACCTCATAAAATTACAAAAACATGTCTCAAAAATACCATGATCTCCTACTACTTCTCAATCCAACATATACTCAAAATTACATCAAAACTACTCTAAAATACATTAAAATGAGGATAAAATGTCTAGAAAATTAGGGAATTACATATAATGAAATCCGCCACATCAAATTCCCCCACGCTTAGACCATTACTCGTCCCTGAGTAATATCCTATCCCCACTCTAAGCACCGGTCTAAACAGATAGCATGAGAGGAAAATGACCCCTAATCTCCTCTACTCCACCAATTCATGTCAGTCAAAAACAATACGGAATATAAATTCTTCCTTCTCCTTATCACTCCTCACAATCATATGAATACATGGCCCTAGCTCGTTACCAACTCCAACATGTAAATAGTCATCCGAACTAGGGCCCACACATAAAAGCCAAGGGGAACTAAATATGTCCTATGTTTCCCCCACGCTTGGCTCACACTGCAAACACCCTCATAAAAAGAAATAATTGCTAAGGTAGTGATCCTAAGCAAAAATTTACCTCGTGATAAGCGCCAACACCCCCTTATTACTCCAAGACAGAACGAGGGTTTCTATCCTAATCACCTCTAACCGAGCCTCCTACATCAAATATGAAAATCCTAACCCGAGACTCCAAACCACCCTTATTACGCCAACATCGGTGAAGTAACAGATAGAAAGTATTTCACTCACTCACCTTTTGCCTAGGTGCCATTTCCGGTTTTCACCTAGCCTCTCGTTTTTTTTTTTCAATTTTTTTTAACACACTCTCTCCTTTTGCCTAAGTGCCCTCTCGGGTTTTCACTTAGCCTCTCATTTTTTTCATTTTTTTAGAACGAAAATAAAACAGCATATACAATAACAACCATGCACCCCACCCCCTCACTAAATCATGCATAGTCCTATATGCATCACAAAAGTATAAAATAAGTAAGACAGGGGTAGGGATACCTCTCGGAACTACTGCGGTGGCCTGAAATGATAGTCCCATGGACCATGCTGACTGGAGCTGCTCTCTGGAAATGGCCACCTCTGCCATCTCCCATCGTCATGCTGTGGTGCCATGCGCACCATATAATCATGGAGCTGCTCCTGACGATCCATAGAAATAGCAAACTGCATATCCATACGAGCAATCAAACGATCCATGTCTCCACCACCCTGACTCGCCGATCCAGACCTATCGCCCTCAGCATCCACCATATAATCATCATCGTCCTCATCCTCCTCCTCCTCTTCTTCAAATTCAGCTTCTTCCTCAACCTGCTCCTCAACAATTCTAACATTCATCCCTCTTACCTCCCTCTTATTGCTTTCAAGGGAAGCTCGAGAGATGGGCCTAATTACCTTCACTTTGTTGCCCCCAAAGCTCCACTGAACCCCCGCAGCCTTGACTAAACCTGTAATCAGTGATGGGTACGGAAATCCTTTCCGTTTACTTTCTCCCACATCTTGCATATGATCTGAAATGATTTGCCCCAATGAAATATTTCCTCCATTGATAATCAAATGAATCAACACTGCATGATTCCACGAAACTTTCACATGCTGAGACGTCGGAAGTATCCTCGAACACACAAATTTGTTCACCCCCTTCGCCACTATGTTAAATTGAGTCTCGATCACGTGCTTAGGGGAACCATCCGGCTTGTTAGTCTATTGGAGTTGGTTACCCTCCAACGTCCTCACCACATCAGCAAAATACACCCGCCAATCCCCATTCATTGCTTGCACATACTCACATTCCTTCGGTTTCACTCTTGGGAGCCCGTAGAATTTTTTAATGTCCTCACTCCTGAATTTTATCATTTTTCCCCTCACAAAGGAATGCCCTCGGTCCGTGGGGACTTTATTCATATTTGAGTAAAATTCCTTCACAATCAAACTATTACCCTCCTCCGTCGGCTCATCACAGAAACGTTGCCATTTTCGAATCCCAAACTTAGAAATAAGCCTGAATGATCCAATGTTAAACTGTCTCTCCGCAATTATGGCCCTATCCGTATGGAAATAAAAGTAGTTTTGGGACATATAATAATTGAACCTCGAGGAATCATGGGTATCCTCAAAACGCAAAAGTGTTTCGAGGGGAGGGGGAGGAACACTAGATGTACTCTCATCAAGCCTTTGCTTTTTTCGGGATTCCTTAGATTTACCTCCTCCCTTTTTCGATGGTTCATTTGTTTTACCCATTGTAAACTCAAAATAATCACCCAATAACAAACAACCACCTACTACTCAACCAAAAATAAATTTGCAATCCAATTGGAATAGGAGGAAGGAGAGTTTCGAACCTTTCAAAAGTTTATGGAAAAATCCCACCGGAAAATTCAAAACCTCGCCGGAAAACTCAAGGGATTCGCCGGAATCTTCAAAATCTCACCGGAGAAATCAAGGGTTTAGGATGAACTCGCCCGGATTTGCACAACAATCGGTTAATCTGAAAGCTTGGGGTGAGGGGAATGATATTTATGGCTGTGGCTAGGTGAGATATAGGGTGGAGGGGGGCGGGTTTCGCCGGTGGTTATGGGGAGTTTTTGCCGGACTGTAGAGAGGATTTAGAGAGAGAAGAGAGAAACAGGTGACTGTTTGTTAATTATGGGTAACTTAAAACCCAATTTTCTTTTATATTCTGACCCGCTCCAACTCACCCGACCCGTTTCTTCATTTGGTTCCACCCACGGGTACGTGAGGCGGGCGCTTGGTTATACATGGGGCGGCCGCATCAAGAACCGAGAACTGGCCTGGGATTGTTCAAATTGAGGCGAGCGCCTGAGAATAATGGGGCGGGCGCTTCAAATACAGCAACATTGTTTTTGTTCCAGGCAAAGTGAGGCGGGCGCATGAGTCGGCACGAGGCAGGCGCCTCGTATACAGAAACTCAGGCTTTGTTTTGAATGGTTTGAGGCGGGCGCTTGGATACCCCCGAGGCGGCCGCATCAAGCACAGTAGCTCGGCCTAGGCAAAGGCATCTTGAGGCGGGCGCATCAATTATACTGGGGCGGCCGCCTGGGGTTTTGATTTATTTGGCCCCTCCTTCGGCCTTTGAGGTGGCCGCATGGATTTTAGTGGGGCGGGCGCCTGGAAATTAAACCCCTTTTTTTTTCTCAGGCCTCGACTTTTTGCTCCCCTCTTTCATGCTTTTCCCTGCACAACACCACAAAACAAAATACCTTCAGTAGCACCTATTCTAGGCATGAATAAAAAGAACAAAAAAATAAAAACATACTGTACAGAATGACCAATAAAATAAGCAATTAAATCCCGGGTTGCCTCCCGGTTAGCCACCCGTCTTTACCGTCTTTAGCTAGACCAAATATCGGGTAAGCCCCCAGCTAGCATCAAAGTTTAAAGTCTTTGACAAGACTCGGATCCAAAGTTATCAAACATATACCTGGTCTTGGAGATCAATCTCCTCCAAACTCGCGGTATTCACCACTTCATTTTCAAAATACGGTTTTAACCGTTGACCATTTACTTTAAATCCTTTGTCCTCATTAGGACTTGAGATTACCACTGTCCCAAGCGGGGATACCTCCCTCACTACATAAGGACCGGTCCACCGGGACCTCAACTTGCCCGGAAACAAACGAAGACGGGAATTGAAAAGAAGGACCTTTTGACCCACTTTAAAGTCCTTTCTAATGATCATTTTATCGTGCCAAATCTTCGCTCGCTCCTTATAAAGGAGGTTATTCTCATACGCATCTCTCCTAATCTCATCCAACTCACTCAAGTGCAATTTCCGCTCCTCACCGGAACCCTCCAAGTTCAAGTTGAATTTTTTGATCGCCCAATAGGCTTGGTGTTCAAGCTCAACTGGCAAATGGCAAGGTTTACCAAACACCAACCGATATGGTGACATACCAATCGGTGTCTTGTATGCAGTCCTGTAAGCCCACAACACATCATCAAGCCCTTGACTCCAATCCTTTCTATTCGGGTTCACAGTTTTTTCAAGGATGGATTTTATTTCTCTATTGGACACCTCGGCTTGGCCATTTGTTTGGGGGTGATAAGAAGTCGACACCTTATGGGTGATGTGATATTTCTTGACTAGAGCTTCGACTGTCTTATTGCAGAAATGTGTCCCCCTATCACTAATAATGGCCCTTGGCATCCCAAACCGACACAAAATGTTGCTCCTAAGGAAGTTGACCACCACTTTTGAATCATCAGTGCGGGTAGGGATGGCTTCCACCCATTTGGACACATAGTCAACCGCAAGTAAAATGTACACAAACCCACAAGAATTAGGGAACGGACCCATGAAGTCTATCCCCCATACATCAAAGATTTCACAATTCACAATAAGAGTTTGTGGCATTTCATCACGGCGCCCAATATTACCAACCCTTTGGCACCTATCACACGACTGACAAAAAGTGGCTGCATCCCGGAACAAAGTTGGCCAAAAGAAGCCACACTCCAAGACTTTTTTAGCGGTCTTTTTCACACCAAAATGACCACCACACGCATGCTCATGACAAAATTTAAGAACAGAAGACACCTCACTATCGGGAATACACCTCCGAATGACTTGGTCGGCACAATGCCTCCACAAGTTGGGCTCATCCCACACATAATACTTGGCATCACTACGGACTTTGTCTCTTTTAGATTTTGACATCCCCGGAGGGAATTTATTAGCGACAAGAAAATTTACCAAGTCCGCATACCAAGGAGCCATTGAATTAACTGTCCAAAGAACCTCATCAGGAAACTCACCCCGAATTGGGGCTTGTTTATAAGGCTTGTCCTCCTCCATAACAAGGCGACTCAAATGATCGGCAACTAAATTTTTAGCCCCCTTTTTGTCCTTCACCTCTATATCAAACTCACTCAACAAGAGAATCCACCGAATGAGTCTCGGTTTAGCCTCTTTTTTAGACATCAAGTATTTAAGAGCAGTGTGGTCGGTGTAAACAATGATTTTAGTGCCCAACAAGTAGGACCTAAATTTTTCTAATGCAAAGACTACCGCCAGCATCTCTTTTTCAGTGGTGGAGTAATTTCTTTGTGCCCCATTCAAGGTCATGGACGCATAATAAATCACATGCGAGGCACGCTCCACTTTTTGACTCAAAACCGCCCCCACGGCATAATCACTAGCATCACACATGATCTCAAAGGGACAAGACCAATCGGGTGCTTGAATAATGGGGATGGTTGTCAACCTAGACTTCAACTCATTAAAAGATTGCTTGCAATTATCATCAAAATTAAAATCAACCTCTTTCTGCAACAGAGTGCATAGAGATGAAGCAATCTTTGAAAAGTCCTTTATAAACCTCCGGTAAAACCCGGAATGACCAAGAAAAGACCGGACTTCACGCACATTGGTAGGGTAAGGAAGTGAAGAAATGACATCAATCTTAGCTTTGTCAACTTCAATACCCCTTTTTGACACAACATGACCTAACACAATGCCTTGCTCAACCATAAAATGACATTTTTCAAAATTTAGGACCAAATTAGTTTCAATGCATCTATCCAATACTAGTCCTAAATGAGCAAGGCATTCATCAAACGAGTCTCCATGGACAGTGAAGTCATCCATGAAAACTTCCATAAACTTTTCCACAAAATCGGAGAAAATACTCATCATGCACCTTTGAAAAGTACCAGGTGCATTACACAATCCAAACGGCATTCTCCGGTAGGCAAAAGTGCCGAAGGGGCAAGTAAATGTAGTTTTCTCTTGGTCTTCCGGGGCAATAGGTATTTGAAAATACCCTAAAAAACCATCAAGAAAACAAAAATACGCCCTTCCGGCTAACCTTTCCAACATCTGATCAATAAAGGGGAGGGGGAAGTGGTCTTTAAGAGTTACCTCATTTAACCGTCGGAGATCAATGCACACACGAATCCCCGTTTGCTCCCGGGTTGGAACCATCTCTCCCTTCTGATTACGGGAGACTGTGATCCCGCCCCTCTTGGGCACACACTGTGTGGGGCTCACCCACTTACTGTCGGAGATGGGATAGATGATCCCCATCTGTAGTAGCTTCAGGACCTCCTTCTTTACCGCCTCCATCATTGGCGGGATAAGTCTCCGCTGCGGTTGTCTCACTGGCTTCGCACCCTCCTCTAGGTTGATCCGGTGCATACACAAAGATGGACTAATGCCCTTGAGATCGGCAATAGTCCAACCAATCGTATATTTTCGCTCTCGGATCACCTCAATCAACCTCTTCTCTTGATCCTCAGTCAAACTGCTAGAAATCACTATCGGAAGCGTCTCTCCCTCACCTAGATACACATATTTAAGGTGCTCAGGGAGAACCTTCAGCTCAAGCTCTGGTGCCTTCTCTATAGATGGAACAAGCTTCTTCACTGGAACCTCTAACTTCATGTGACCATGACCCGATTTTGTAGCAAACATGGCACTCTCTGTAAGACCCATAACCGCTTCCTTCATCGAATCTGAGATGTCAAACTCCAAACTAGCATACCCCAAAGCATTCTCTAATGCGGTCTTGAGATCATCATCTCCACTAGACACCTCAAATACCTCCTCTACCAATGGCTCGACCACATCGATGAAACACAGTGACTCCGTATCCTTAGGGTATCTCATAGAGTCAAAGATATTGAACTCCATCACTTGCCCATCAAATTCCATTGTCAAGGAACCATTAGCCACATCAAGTTTTTTCCGAGCAGTCAACATAAAAGGCCTCCCCAACAGTATGGGAGCCTTTGGGTCCGTCTCCATCTCTAGCACATAGAAATCTGCGGGAAATATCATCTTCCCCACTCTAATAAGAACATCTTCTACCAATCCCTTCGGGTAGGCATTCGACCTATCCGCTAGCTGTATCACAACTCTGGTGTCCTGCAGTGGTCCCAACTTAAGAGTTTCAAACAACGAGTAGGGCATGACGTTGATTGACGCCCCCAAGTCTAACATCGCCTTATGCTCAGAAGCATCCCCCAAATTAACTGGAATCACGAACATCCCTGGGTCACTGCACTTCTTAGGCAATTTCCGCTGATACATTGCAGACACGTGCTCGCTAACCTTACCCTTCTTCTTACTCCTCTCCTTTTGATTCCTCTTCAGAGTACACAACTCTTTCAAAAACTTCGCATATCTCGGGACAGTCTGAAGAAGATCCAAGAAAGGAATATTAACCTCCAACCGCTTGAAAGTATCATAAATCGCCTTGTCAGGCTCTGGCTTTCGATGCTCTTTCAAGGCCTCGGGGAATGGAACCTCAGGCTCATATACAGGAGCCTTAACCTCTGGTGCAACTTCTGTCTGATCGGGTGCCTTCTGTACTGGCTCTGAAATCTCAACCTCAATCTCCGGTTCCTCTGCTACAACCCTGTCCTGCAGCTCCTTACCACTTCGAAGAGTGATCGCACATGCATTCTGCTTGGGATTCGGTTCAGTCTGTGATGGCAACTTTCCCGAATTCTGAGCCTCCAACCTACCCACAGCATCTGCTATCTGCCCCATCTGTCTCTCCAGACCACTGATACTCGTATCAGTCCTCTGCTGATACTGCTGAAGACTGCTGATACTCGTATCGGTCCTCTGCTGATACTGCTGAAGACCGCTGGATAAGGTGCTCATACTCTGAGCCAGTGTACGGAACATATCTTCTGTAGACTGTCCCTGTTTGTTTCGACTCTTTGCAGCTGCGGTGGGTGTCCCAAATGGTGGTCTATGGCGTTGAGCCGGATTACCACGATCTGCTGGCTGGCGATAACCCTGCTGATTACCAAACTGTTGTCCCTGACCACCAGGTTGATTCTGCTGCTGACCTGTACCCCATCTGAAATTAGGATGATTTCTCCAGTTGGGGTTATAAGTGTTACCCATCGGTCTCTGTCCCTGCTGCGCAAACCCAACTGCATTGACATCCTCCATCTCACCCGTCTGCAAAGAAGGGCACGAATCTGTAGGGTGCGTAATGTCATAGCAAATCCCACACGGCTTCGGTGTCTGTCCCAGAACCAACTGCTTTACCATACCCTTAAGATCCTCCATATCTGTCTCGAGCTTACTGGTCAACCCACTGCTAGAACCCGCTGCGCTAACCTGTCTCACATTTGACCTCTTGCCATGGGTCCTCGTACTCTTAGCTAGCTCCTCGATCAACCTTTTAGCTTCATCGGTGGTCTTATTCAAAATACTTCCCCCACAACATGAATCCACTAATCTCTTATCCTGAATGGTCAACCCTCCATGAAAATAGACGATCAGCTGATCCTCAGTAAACCCATGATATGGACAACTCCTACAAAGCTTGTGGAAGCGATTGTAGTAATCGTATAGAGTCTCATCTGCCTTTTGCTCCATATTGCTGATGTCCCTCTTCATTACATTAATCTGGTCCTGAGGGAAGAACTCTTCCAAGAATACTTCTTTCATTTGCTGCCATGTCGTGATGCTGTTGGGGGGCAAGTGGTAATACCACCCGTTCGCGTTATCTTTCAGTGTGAAAGAAAACGCCCTCAATAACAGATGCTCGATCGGAAGCGACGCCGGCTTCATACTCTGACAGATTTGCACAAACTGAGATATGTGCTGATTGGGATCCTCTCCGGGCATCCCTGTGAAGTGCGGTAGCTGATTGAGTAGCCCCGGCTTCAACTCAAATGTCACCCCTGCAGGTAAGGCGGGGAATTGGACGGCATGTGGTTGCTCATTCCAATTCGGGGCAGTCCTTTGCCTCAATGTCTGTGGTGGAACTGCTTGTTCACCACCACCTGCATTATCTCCACCCTGCATCTCTTCAGCTAACAATATCCCCTTGACTCTCCTGCTTTGTTGTCGCCCTTTCCTGAAAGATCTTTCGATTTCTGGGTCAAGCGAAACAATCAAATCGTTAGTAGAACGGGTGTGGACCATACACGGTTCCACACCACAGGATAACAAGTAATAAATATAACTAAAGAGATAACAGATAAAGAACTAAAAGAAAAATAAAAGAAATAATAAAAGAAAAAGAACGCAAACAATAACACCGTTTCCCGGCAATGGCGCCAAAATTTGGTAGGCTTAGTCGCACACCTACTAAATTAAACCGGGTCTCGGCCACAAAAATGTAGCAAAGGTAAGTCCAGGGTCGAACCACTGAAGAACGGTATTGATTACGAACTAGTCACACACAAATGGGGGGTTTTGTTTGAGATTTTTAATTACTTTCTAAGAAAAGAAATTAAACTAACTAAGAGTAAAAACAATGATTTAGAAATACTTCAGATTTGATTCCGTCCCCACCTAATTAGCCAATTATCATTGATATTTCTTTTCAATGTCAACCTATTCACCTGATCACAAGATTTGTTTCAATCTTTGTTTCTTCTTTCAGAATAGTTACTAGCAGTGGCACACTCACTAGAAACCCTAATTAATAGATTAATCTAACTGGCACAGTCTAGATCGCAAAATTAATTGATGAACGGTTTAAGAAACTAAGATCAAGAATGCTTTCTATGATTATTTCACACAGATAATCATCTAATTTTACCCACTTCACAATTTACCATGGCACATGCATAAATCGTAAAGATGCTACTCATGAAATTCATACACTGGCACAGTCATAGAAAATTCTAGCAAAGATTCATAAAAAGAACTAATGAATTGGCCAGATTCACAAACCCTAGTTATAAATCTAAAATAATCCCAAGTAAAATTATGAATAGGGATAAACAGATTGAAAAGAAAAATACCTCAAATTGATTAATAGGGGTTCAAGAAATCAAATCCTAAGCAAGGGATTTTAAGCTTCCATGGAAATTCTCAAGCTTTCTCTAGGAAAATTAAAAACTAGATAACCCTAAAATAAAATTCTAAAGGAGTCTTTATACTCCCTTCTAAAAAAACCTAAATTAATAATACTAAAAAAAAAAGAAAAAAGGAAAACAGAAAAAGAAATTTAGAAACAAATAAAAATCCTTCCAGTCCATGCGTTGGTCCACAGATTTTTCCTCGAACCATGCGTTTTGCCTTGGTCAACGCCCAGCCATTGAACTTCACGCCACAGCACAATTAATTCTTACTTTCTGAATTTTAATTTGGTCCTCCAAGTTCTCCTAATGTCTTTCTGGCCCCCAAACTTTGTTGCTTTGCAGTTTGGTCCCTGCACTTCTGATAAACTTCAAGGAACCTCATAAAATTACAAAAACATGTCTCAAAAATACCATGATCTCCTACTACTTCTCAATCCAACATATACTCAAAATTACATCAAAACTACTCTAAAATACATTAAAATAAGGATAAAATATCTAGAAAATTAGGGAATTACATATAATGAAATCCGCCACATCAGTACTTGCTAGAGAATAAATACTGGACATGACCTACCTATGAGATTTATGACATGGTCTATAGTCATATATGTCATGATTAAATCTCACAATAGTCATGTCATTGGAATCCTTTGTACCTGAGATTATCGTCATCTTCCACATGATGAATGTTGTGTTTGATGTAGTCTAACACTATCTTTAATAAGATAGCAATAAGGGCTATGTTGGCATGATTGGATTCTTGTAGGGAAGAATGATAAGTCAAGATGGGATTTGTCCCTCTCGTTGAGAGAGATGTTTTCTTGGGCCCCTCGATGAATAGTATTAATGAAATGTGTGGCCACACTCAAGAGATTTGATAGAGATCAAATGCACTTGGATTATCAACATATTCGGAATCGGGAAAGGATTGAACAGTATGAGTTGACGTGGACCATGACTAATGTTCAATTTAACATCATAAACAAAGGGATTGTGACATTTGATCTATCAAGGAATCAAGCTTTGATGTTATATTAATTGGGTGGATATAATGGTTTACTAGAAACAACTTATGTCTTGTGAGGTCGATGTTTCGACTCACTACCAACATAAATATAATTACTAAAGGGTCACACACAAAGAACGCATTTGAAATTGGCTGAAAATTGGAAATTGGGGATTGTCACGACTTGTGACCAGGAGCACGACTCATGCCCTGGAGCACGACTCGTGACGAGGATCACGACTCGTGCCCTTTGATCAGTACGATTGCGTTTTAAGGCACGACTCGTGGAAACTATGCAAATTGGGATTGGGAACGACTCGTGCTCTCAGGCACGAGTCGTGCCCTCAATCAGCACGAGTGCAAAATTTGGCAAGACTCATAGTACGACTGTTTGGGAAAACGCACGCCTCGTGCCCTTAGGCACGACTCGTGACAGGGACTAAAACAGGTCTGTACAATTGTTCCTTATTTGATTTGGTTTTTTGCTTGGACAAGGATTCTCCCTAAGTGTTAGGGATTTATAATAAGTATAAATGTAATCCTTCTCTCAGCCATAAACATATGTTATTTTAGTGTTTATGAAACACTAAAATATTGATTTTGATTGAGAATCAAAAGATCAAAACCACACCAAATTTGTTCCATATTTCAGTCATTGATTGTTGAATATTGATTCAACAATCGGGGATCATCTAGCAATCCTACAAGATATTGATCTTGGTTCGTTCACGTGTGGATTACCGATAGAGGGTGATTCCGTTATCACCTAAAGCTTGAAGATTAAATCATCACAAGAAGACCAAGGAGAAAATCAAAGGTTCGTCAAGGATTCAAAGCTTGAATCTAGATTCTTTTTCGAAGAACAACAAATCTCTATTAAGGTATGTAAAATCTATTTCATGGTTTTAACTATTCATGTTAGACGGATTCAAGGCTAGGGTTTTGTTGTTTTATAAAGTTCTTCCATTGCGTTTGTAACCCCAAGGCCCAACCGGAGCCCTGTTCGACCTAGGAGCCCTCCCCGGCATAAGGATCCTCCTCATCACAGGACTCCCCGTCCAGAGATGGCTCCCAGGAGGTACAGAACACCTCCTCGACATTTCAGGCCATTGAATGGTAGAGCACCATATGGACACGGGGATAATCACCAGGACCATGAGGAACAAAGTCGAGTGAATAGGCATAGAGAAAAAGAAAGGACCCATGGTAGTTCTCACTTTAGCTCGGGGATCGATGCAAGAGATATTCTACTATTAAAAAATAGATTAGATGAAATGGAAATGGGAAGAAAGGAAGTGGATGATGATGATAACAGTGCCACTCGTCCTTTCTCCCAATGGATTAATGATCTCCCTCCTAACCCTGCTCTCAAGATCCCCAGTTTTGAAAAATATGTGGAGACCACAGACGCACGAGATCATGTGCAAAGTTTTGAATCCACCATTGCCCTCCTCACCAAGGCAGATGATATTCTCTGCAAGGCTTTCGCGAGTACCTTATTTGGAATAGCTTTGTCCTGGTTTTGTGAGAAAAAGAAGGGAAGCATCAATACCTGGAAAATCATGAGGAGGAGGTTCCTGGACCACTTTGCAACAGTAGGAAAGAGAAAGAAAAGACTGACAGATCTTGCCAACATTAAGCAAGGGAAAAATGAAACAACCCTGATTTATTATAATCGGTTCAGAGTTGTGGCTGACCAGGTAGAGGAAAGCCTAACTGATCGGGAGGTGATCGTTTGCTTCAACTCCGGACTGAGGTCCGGACAATTAATCTATGAACTCTCTGCCAGGGAGCCTAATTCGAAGTCTGAGCTATATTGTGTGGCATACGCCATAGCTATGGCAAAAGAAAAAAGTAAGAAGAGGTCTGAGAAACCAGAGGCAGACGCAACTGGCACCAACCAGGCTTCGAATGGAAGTAACTACAAGGGGAAGAATAGAACTCGGGCTACTAAAAAAGCTGAGGTTTTTACCCCCTCACCAAAACTATAATGGAAATCATGCAGTTGGTGAATCTGATAAGTCCCTGGCCACTTGATGAAAGAACAAATTACACCCGTGACAACTTCAAGTATTGTGTCTTTCATAAAGACCACAGACACGACACGGAGAACTGCATCTCCCTTAAGAGAATGATCCAGAGATGGGTAGATGAGGGAAAACTTGATCGATACGTCATGAGAAAGGATAACAAGTGAAGAAGGAAGGATGACGATGACGATGACAAAGATGATGAAAGAGAAGACAGGCCTCCTAGGGCTAAACTTCACGTTATAAGGGATGAGAATGTTTCCAATAAGAAATTGAAAGATTAAATACATGAGCTAAGTAAAGTATACCACATCCCCTCCTGGATTCAGAGGGATGAGAAGTCATCAGCTTCTCCCCTAATGAGCTACCTGGAAGTTGCGCAGCTCGTGAACAACCTTTAGTAATCAAAGGAAGGCTTGACAGCTGTGAATCCGAGAGACTCCTCATAGACTCGGGGGCCTCCAGAGATATTTTATACTACTCTACCTTCCAGAAAATGAATCTGAAAGATAGCATGTTGGAGCCATACTCTAGAAGACTAGAAAGCTTCACCAACCATAAAGTCAGCGCCATGGGGACGATTGATTTATTACTGGTAGTAGGGGAACATCCCTACCGAGCCGAGGCCACAGTAACATTCATGGTCATGGACCTGGTAAGTGACTACCATGCCATCCTTGGCATTCCAAGTCAAGGCAAACTTGGGTTGGTCGCCTCCCTCCCTCACCAACGAGTTAAATTCTCCACTCGTGCTAGAATCGGATGCATGAGGGCGACCCCCAAGGACTTCTTGGCCATGTGAAAAGGAGCATAAAAACTGCAAGAAAGGTGGAGGTAGACACCAGATAAAAAATATGAAAATATCTAAGTCTGTAAAGACTACTAGCACCGGTTCTAGGCTAAATATGATTTTTGAAGCAGAGGATGAGGAACACATGATTCTAGATATCCACGAAGACAATGATATAGTTATGTTCATCCTGGATATAGCCCCTCATCTCGTTAACAGTCAGAACTCGGGGGGGCCAACCCTGACTTGAGACAAGGAGAGCTGTCAGACATAGACGAACTAGTTGAGATGGAAAGCCTAGACATAAATGGTGAGGAAGGTAGAAGGCTTATAGAGATAATCATTGAAACCTTGCAATTTCGGGATGGTCTAGAAATGGAGCCCATAGATGAACTGTAGGAATTCATACTCAATCCTGACTACCCAGAGCAGAAAATAAAACTCGGGGGCCAGCTCTCCCCAGAAGAAAGGGAGGAAATCATCACCCTCTAGAAAAACAATCTAGATGTCTTTGCCTGGAAAGTCAAGGATATGAGAGGAACAAAAGAAGAGGTGGTTGTCCACAAGTTGGAAGTCGACCCGTCTGCCAAACCTATCAGGCAGACAAGGAGAATTTTGTAAACGATAAGGAAGATGCAATCAAGGATGAAGTACAAAAACTGCTAAGTGCGGGAATCATCAGAGAGGCGACCTATCCTGTTTGGTTGGATAATGTTTTGATGGTCAAAAAACAAAACGGTAAGTGGAAAATGTGTGTAGACTTCACAGATCTCAACAAAGTCTGCACGAAAGACAATTACCCTCTCCCCAGAATTTACAAGTTGGTAGACTACATTGATGGACACAAAACCCTTAGCTTTCTAGACGCCTACTCTGGTTATCACCAGATAAAAATGGCAGAGAAAGATATTGAGAAGACAGCCTTCCACGCAGATGAAGGAATTTATTATTACACTATTATGCCATTCAGGCTCAAAAATGCAGGCGCAACCTACCAACGCAAGGTCAAGTATTCGGGGAGCAGATGGGTCGTAGCATGAAAGCCTACATCGATGACATGTCATCAAGACTAGGAGTGGCAGTCATGCCATAGACTTGGAGGAAACTTTTGACAACCTACGAGCAAATAACATGAAATTGAATCTAAGTAAGTGTGTGTTTGGGGTGACTGCCGGAAAGTTCCTAGGTTTTATGGTATCACAAAGAGGAATTGAGGCAAATCCGGAGAAAATCAAAGCATTGATAGACATGTAAGAACCTACCAACATTAAGGAGGTTCAAAGGCTGAATGGAAAAATAGCAGCCCTTGGGAGATTTATTGCAAAATCTGTGGAAAAAATGTTGCCTTTCTTCGAAATCCTGAAGGGGACCAATAGCTTCTCCTGGACATATGAATGCTCAGAATCATTCAAACAATTGAAGGAGTACTTGGTATCCCCTCCTTTGTTGAGTAGCCCTGTTACGGGAGAGATGTTATACGTCTTCCTAGCAGCCACAGACCACGCCATAGCTGCGGTGCTAGTCCGGAATGAAGGAACCACTCAAAAACCTATCTATTATGTCTTTAAGGCATTATCAGATGTGGAGAGCAGATACTTAAATGCATAGAATATATCCTATGCCCTAGTCATAGCGGCAAAAAAGCTACGAGCATACTTTTCTGCACATCCCATAACTGTGTATATCAATGTGCCCCTGAAGAAAATTTTGCATAAGTTGGACTGCTCAGAACGTCTCCTTAATTGGTCTATCAAACTCACTGAGTTTGATATCAGATACCAACCTAGGAAGTCAGTCCTAGCACATCATCTGGTCTATTTTATGGTTGAAACCACCTTCACAGGCGAGCACGACCCTACCCCCCGAAAGCGTAAAAAACCTAAGGGGGAGGAACCGACCATCGAGCTTCCATCCAAATGCTGGGTCATATATACAGATGGGGCAGCCACTAAGGAAAGAAGCGGAGCTGGAGTTGTACTAGCAAGTCCCGATGGGGAGCATACCATCCAAAACATAATCAGATTTAAGTTCCCTGCTTTCAACAATCAAGCTGAGTACGAGGCTTTGATATTTGGCATAGAGTTGGCATCCTTCTATAGAGCAACCAAAATAGCCGCCTTCTGTGACTCCCAGCTCATAGTCAAATAGATAAAAGGGGAGTACAACACTCAGCATCCCATAATTACAAAATATAAAGATCTCATCCTAGACATAACAAAGAGGCTGGATTTTTTTTAAAATAAGTCAAATAGGTAGGGAGGAAAACCAAGTAGGAGATGTTCTATCTAAACTGGCGACTATTGACGTGGCAGATCCTAATTCTAACCCACTCATAGTCTTTGCCGAAGAACCTGTCTACGAAAGACTACGAGTAATGCTCCTAGATGGGGAGGAGAAGTTATGGATAGATGAGTATATGGATTTCATTAAAAAAGACCAACTGCCTAAGGATGAGACACGCACTAGGCTTATCAAGAAGAAGTCTGTGTGGTTCCCAATATTGAATGGGATCCTCTACAGAAGATCATTCACAAACCCCTGCTGAGTTGTGTCTACCCCAAAGAAACAGAAAATATCTTGGCGGAAGTCCACGAAGGCATCTATGGTAGTCATCCGGGGGCCAGAACCTTAGCAGACAAAATCATCATGCTAGGTTATTACTGGCCAAACCTGATAGATGACGCGCAAGCCTACGTAACAAAGTGTGACAAGTGCCAGGGATATGTCGATATTCCTATACTGGCAGCTATTGGGTTTTGTGGTTACAAACGTAGCGGAAGAACTTAGAAATAACAATCAAAACCCTAGCCCTTAGATCCGTCTAGCATGAAGAGATGAAAAACATGAAATAGAATTACATATCTTGAATGCGATTTAGTTTGTCAAAATAGATCTCAAAATTCAAGCCTAGAATTTTGAAGTCGAATCTTCTATCTTTCTTGTTCAACCTTGGTGATGAATCAACAAATTGAGATCTTCAAGCCTTAGGAGATAAAGCAACCTCCCTCTAATGGTGATTCACACGCGAACGAACCAAGAATGCTTCTTGTAGGATTGCTAGATGATCCTCTTGATTATTGAATCAATATTCAATAATCAAAGCCAAAACAATGGAATAATTTGGGAGCCTTTTTAATTCTTAATCAAGATCAAAATCTAGAGTTTCATAAACCTAGAATGATGATGTGAGTGAGTTGTAGTTTATGGCTGCACAAAGGTTGTTTTTATATCACATATAAACCTCTAATCATATTAAGGTAGGATTCTTTGTCAACCAAAACAAAACCGTACAAGGAAAACGCGAACTGGTCAAAATCCGCTAAGGACACGACTCGTGCCACGAGTCGTTCCAGGCAATCACGAGTGCCCCAAGCCAAAAAACCATTCGTGTCACGAGTCGTGACAAAAGTTGCACTCGTGCTAGTTTTAGGAACGAGTCGTGCCCAAGGGCACGAGTCGTGCCCACCCCACAAAGTTAATAAGTCAACGACTTTCCTTGGTAGCCTCATAACGCAGTCGTACTGCCTTGAGTCACGACTCGTGCCCAAGAGCATGAATCGTGCCTTTCCCCAAATTTTCAGTTTTCAGCCAATATCAATTCGTTCTTTGTGTGTGACCCAATAGGAATTATATTATGTTGGTAGTGAGTCAAAACATTGACCTCACAAGACTTAAGTGGTTTCTAGCAAACCATTATATCCACCCAATTAATATAACATCAAAGCTTGATTCCTCGATAGATCAAATGTCTCAATCCCTTTGTCCACGATGTCCAATTGAACATGAGTCATAGTCTATGTCAACTCATTCTGTTCAATGCTTTCTCGATTCCGAATATGTTGATAATACAAATGAATTTGATCTCTATCAAATCACTTGAGTGTGGCCACACATTTCATCAACACTATTCATCGAGGGGCCCAAGCAAATATCTTTCTCAAACAGAAAGGGACAAATCCCGTCTTAACTTATCATTCTTCCCTACATGAATCCAATCGTGCTAACATAGCCCTTATTGCTATCCGATTAAAGATAGTGTTAGACTATATTAAACACGACGTTCATCATGTGGAAGATGATGATAATCTCAGGTACGAAGGATTTCAATGACATGACTATCATGAGATTTAATCATGACAACAGACCATTTCATAAATCTCATAAGTAGGTCATGTCCAATACTTGTTCTCTAGCAAGTATACATAAGTGTAATGTGATTCTCCATGCATATAATCATCTCCATGATTATCCATTACCAACTTATACTAGTTGTTCACAACAACTAGGGACGCATTTCAATATAATAAACATGTAAACATATAATAAACAGAATAAACATGCTCGATAATAAATGATAAAGATGATACATAACGGTTCAAGTTTAAACATATCTATAGCCTAGGACACTACACCAACAATCTCCCACTTGCACTAGGATCTATCTATGTATCGAATACCCATGGACCTCACATGACCATCATGCTTTGCTTGTGCTAGGGGCTTTGTAAGCGGATCCCCAATGTTATCATCGGTTGATACTTTGCATATCTTAACGTCTCCCCGATCAATGAACTCTCGAATGAGATGGAAACGTCTAAGTATATATTTGGATCGCTAATGTGACCTTGGTTCCTTTGCTTGCGCAATGGCATCATTATTGTCACAATAAAGTTCCACCGGATTAGTGATACTTAGAACAACTTTCAAGTCACTAATGAACTTCTTGATCCAAACTGCCTCCTTAGCTGCATCTGATGCCGCTATATATTTGGCCTCAGTAGTAGAATTGGCAATAGTACTCTGCTTGGAACTCTTCCAACATATCGCACCTCCATTAAGCATAAACACAAATCCCGACTGCGATCGTAAATCATCCTTGTCGGTTTGGAAGCTAGCATCTGTGTAACCTCTTGCAACAAGATCTTTTTCCATCCCTCTAATTACCAAGAGTGCATCCTTAGTCCTTCTTAAGTACTTAAGGATTGTCTTGACTGCCATCCAATGGTTCTCACCAGGATCAGATTGGTATCGACTCGTCATGCTCAAAGCATACGAGACGTCGGGTCTAGTACAAATCATGCCTCTCTTAGAATTTTCCATTTTGAATCTTCTGAGAACCTTGTCAATTTAGGTACTTTGAATCAAACCAATTATCCTCTTAGATATATCTCTATAGATCTTGATACCAAGGATGTAAGCGGCCTCGCCCATATCTTTTATTGAGAAACATTTCCCTAACCAAGACTTGACAGTCTGAAGCGCAGGAATGTCATTTCCAATGAGTAAGATATCATCGACATACAATATGAGAAATAGTACTACGCTCCCACTGAATTTTATGTATACATAAGGTTCATCTTCGTTCTTGACAAAATCAAACTCTTTGATTTTCTCGTCAAAACGAAGATTCCAGCTCCTAGAAGCTTGCTTCAATCCATAAATGGATCTCTGCAACTTGCACACCTTGTTAGAATTTCTTGGATCAACAAAACCTTCGAGTTGTGTCATATACACATCCTCAAGAAGTTTTCCATTAAGGAAAGCGGTTTTGACATCCATTTGCCATATTTCATAGTCATAATACGCAGCTATGGCAATCAAAATTCTAACAAACTTAAGCATGGCAACAGGCGAGAAGGTTTCATCACAGTCTACACCATGAGTTTGCCTATATCCCTTTGTTACAAGCCTAGCCTTGTAAGTATGCACCTTCCCATCCTTGTCAGTCTTCTTCTTGAAGACCCACTTGCACCCTATAGTTTTTACACCTTCAGGTGGCTCAATCAAGTTCCAAACATGATTATCCAACATGGATTGCAATTCGGATTTCATGGCTTCTAACCATTTATCCGAATCAGGATCGGATATCGCCTCTTGATAGGAAGTAGGTTCGTCATTCTCAATGACTTCCACTTCATTACTTTTCGACACGAGAAACCCATAGCTCTTGGGTGCGGATCGTAACCTATCCGATTTTGGACTTGGGATCTTGAACCGGTTCCACAAATTCTTGTAGACTTGGTTTAGTCTCTACTATCGGTTCCATGTTATTTTCAGGTTCTTGAACTTCTTCAAGATCGACTTTACTCCCACTAATTCTTTTATTGAGAATTATTTCTCAAGGAAGGTACCATATTGAGCAACAAACACTTTGTTCTCATTGCGGTTGTAAAAATAATACCCTTTGGTTTCCTTAGGGTAACCAACGAAATAACCCTGTCAGATTTAGGTGCTAACTTATCAGAGACAAGTATCTTCACATAAGCTTTGCAACCCCAAATCTTTATGAAAGATAAACTAGGTTTTCTTCCATACCACATCTCATGTGGGGTCTTATAAGCCAATTTAGTAAGGACTCTGTTCAGTGTGAACGCAGCAGTCTCTAATGCATGTCTCCAAAAGGATATAGGAAGGTCTACTTGACTCATCATCGAACGAACCATATCTAATAGGGTTATATTCCTCCTCTCAGAAACACCATTCCATTGTGGTATTTCGGGTGGAGTCAACTCTGAAACAATTCCACAGTTTTTTAGATAATTGTCAAATTCTTGGCTCAAATACTCACCACAACGATCGGATCGAAGTGCTTTAATTTTTTTTCCAAGTTGATTTTGTACTTTATTTCGAAATGTTCTAAACATCTCAAACGATTCACTTTTGGACTTCATCAGATAGGCATAGCCATATCTAGATAAGTCATCAGTGAATGTAATGAAATATCAAAATCCTCCCCTAGCAATGCTGCTCATTAGTCCACATACATCAGTATGTATTAAGCCCAATAAGTCACTAGCCCTTTCACTACTCTTAGTGTAGGGTGGTTTGGTCATTTTTCCCAATAAACTAGATTCCGATATCTCATATGATTCATAATCATGTGAGTCTAACATTCCATCTTTGTGGAGTTTAGAAATGCGTTTCTCGTTTATATGACCAAGCCGGCAATTCCACATGAACGAGTTATTCACGTCATTCAGTTTAGACTTCTTGTACACATGATAAACATTTTCCACACTATTTTGTTTCTCATCAACATCAAGAACATAAAGGCCATTAAATGAATTTGCAATACCATAAAGCATATCATTTAAATAAATATAAAATTTCTTATTCTTAATAAGAAAATTATACCCTTCATTATCCAAACAAGAAACTGAAATAATATTCCTACTCAAATTCGGAACATAGTAACAATTGTTCAAAACAAGTACTAAGCCACTAGGTAAAGTTACATCATATGTCCCTACGGCTAATGCATCAACTCTTGCTCCATTCCCCACATGTAGGTCAACTTCACCTTGTTTTAGTAGCTTTCTATTCCTTAGTCCCTGCACATTTAAACAAATGTGAGATCCACATCCGGTATCTAATACCCATGAACTAGAAACAGAAAGTAAAATATCTATCATATAGATACCTGAATCAGAAGCAATCGTATTGCCCTTCTTCGCCTTTAGGCCTTCCTTGTAAGCCTTGCAGTTGTGCTTCCAATGACCAACCTCTTGGAAATGGTAGCAAACTGCATCCTTTTGAGACACTTTGGGAGCCTCTGCGGCAATGGCAACTTTTGCCTTAGGTTTAGCAACACTTGCTTTACCTTTGACATCTTTCTTGAACCCTTTGCCTTTGTTAACCATTAACACAGTATTGGTTCGGGGCTTCTTTATATTCTTCTCTGCGGTCTTAAGCATCGCATGCAATTCCGAGAGATTCTTATCCATGCCAGTCATGTGATAGTGCATAATGAAATGACCATAACTTTCAGGCAATGAATTTAATATCAAATCCGTGGCGAGTTCCAAACTCATTGGATTACCAAGACTTTCGAGACGCTCAATGTGACCCTTCATCTTAAGGACATGAGCACCAACCGATAGTCCCTCTTGCATCTTGCATGCAGTTAGAGCCTTTACCACATCAAACCGCTCATTTCTTGCTTTCACTTGGAACATTTCCTTTAAGCGCTCCTCAAGATCAAATGTTGTCTCTATGTGCTCAAGGTCCTTCTGAAGAGCCTTAGACATAGTGGCAAGCATAAGGCATGCAACATCTATAGAATCATCATTATGTTTCTTATGTGCATCCATATCTGCCCTAGAAGCATTTGCAGCAGGTTGAGGTGGAATGGGTTCATCGAGAACGTACAATTTCTTCTCTTGCCTTAGAACAATTCTAACCTTCTGATCCAATCAGAATAGTTTGTATCGTTCTCTTCAAGCTTGTCCTTCTCAAGGTCTGATCGCAGTGACAAGGGTTGGTTATTGTGATTAGCCATTCTACAATAAAATATGCAAACAATATAAGCATATATCAATATCAACTCATTTATCATATAAGAGCAAATAATGTATTTTATAAATACTTTCACTAAATTATACACCTTCAAATACAAACATGTATCATATAATCATAGTAGGCTAAGATCCATATTTCACTTGATTTTGGATTAACTGAGTCAATGCCCGAAATCAAGCTATTTAGGTAGAAACATCAATCATATCACTATATGACTCTTAGATCTTTTATGAGATTTCCTTAGACATCATATGTCAAAAACATGTTTTAAATCTCATCTATGCCTTGGGTCAAATCTCATTTGAAAGCACCAATTAAGTCAAAAACCTTTTTCAAACGTATGAGACATGGAACGATGCACCTAACTGAGTCAAAACTACATCAACCATTATCTCATCTTGATCACAAATTAAGATATAAGATACACCCAACTAAGTCGAAACTACATCAAATACCCTAAAATATCACAAGTGTTCTAATCAAGGAATGGCATAAGAATTAAATATTTAGAAGGTTTTCATATTGTAACAAACATCGCATGGTTGTAACATAAATTTCATGTGTACATAATTATGAACATAGGGCTTCACAAAATTGCATACAAACAATTTGATTCAATTTTGAGAAATTACAAAATTAATTTAATCGTATTAAACAAATCATCAACCTATGTGATAAACTAATCATATTAATCCATCATAAATCGTAATCATGGCATATCTCATATACTTGTTTTCATAAAAACAAAACACATAAAATCTAGATCTATTTCATATAGCATGGATAGCAAATAATCAAATTAAATCTAGCATGCCAATTTCAATTCTAATCATGGCAAGACAGAGCTCTGATACCACTGTTGGGTTTTGGGGTTACAAACGTAGCGGAAGAACTTAGAAATAACAATCAAAACCCTAGCCCTTAGATCCGTCTAGCATGAAGAGATGAAAAACATGAAATAGAATTACATACCTTTAATGCGATTTAGTTTGTCAAAATAGATCTCAAAATTCAAGCCTAGAAATTTGAAGTCGAATCTTCTATCTTCCTTGTTCAACCTTGGTGATGAATCAGCAAATTGAGATCTTCAAGCCTTAAGAGATAAAGCAATCTCCCTCTAATGGTGATCCACACGCGAACGAACCAAGAACGCTTCTTGTAGGATTGCTAGATGATCCTCTTGATTATTGAATCAATATTCAATAATCAAAGCCAAAACAATGGAATAATTTGGGAGCCTTTTTTATTCTTAATCAAGATCAAAATCTAGAGTTTCATAAACCTAGAATGATGATGTGAGAGAGTTGTAGTTTATGGCTGCACAAAGGTTGTTTTTATATCACATATAAACCCCTAATCATATTAGGGTAGGATTCTTCGTCAACCAAAACCAAACCGTACAAGGAAAACGCGAACTGGTCAAAATCCACTAAGGGCACGACTCGTGCTCCTGGGCACGACTCGTGCTCCTGGGCACGACTCGTGCCACGAGTCATTCCAGGCAATCACGAGTGCCCAAAGCCAAAAGAGCATTCGTGTCACGAGTCGTGACAAAAGTTGCACTCGTGCTGGTTTTAGGAACGAGTCGTGCCCACCCCACAAAGTCAACAAGTCAACAACTTTCCTTGGTAGCCTCAAAACGCAATCGTACTGCCTTGAGTCATGACTCGTGCCCAAGAGCACGAGTCGTGCCTTTCCCCAAATTTTCAGTTTTCAGCCGATGATCAATTCGTTCTTTGTGTGTGACCCTATAGGAATTATATTATATTGGTAGTGAGTCGAAACATCGACCTCACAAGACATAAGTGGTTTCTAGCAAATCATTATATCCACCCAATTAATATAACATCAAAGCTTGATTCCTCGATAAATCAAATGTCACAATCCCTTTGTCCACGATGTCCAATTGAATATGAGTCATTGTCTATGTCAACTCATTCTTCCCTACATGAATCCAATCGTGCTAATATAGCCCTTATTGCTATTCGATTAAAGATAGTGTTATACTATATTAAACACGACGTTCATCATGTGGAAGATAATGATAATCTCAGGTACGAAGGATTTCAATGACACGACTATCATGAGATTTAATCATGACAACAGACCTGAAATTGTCTATGGCTTAGCAAAGTGAGGCGAAACTCACAAAGTGAGACGAAACTCACAAGTGTTGTCCTTAGTGTTGGCAACACTAACAACAACACACACCAATTCTAGAAAAACACAAATAAATAGAAATAAATCTAATTTGCAGCGAAAGAATAAAAACAATACACAAGAATATAATTTTTATCAAGTTATATAAATATATAACTTGATGGGTCCCAAGAGGGCAAGACTTTTCTATTAATAATATGAATTCAATACAAGGTCAAAGAAGTTTCCTTAATGATAAATCATCATTAACTCAAGGAACTATATATAAAGAACTCTATCTGAAAATGAACACTCAAAACCTCACAAAAATATGAAAATCTATATGAAACTCTCGAGTGTCGGACAGAGTGTTGCCAACACTGAATGGCAACACTTGAAGAGAAGAATTCTTTTCTTGTGCAGATTTGCGTTTTCTGAATTGGATAATCTTCAATGAAGATCTACTGCACTATTTATAGGCCTCCAAAACTTGGATCCTACTCAAAATGATCAGATAACAAACTTGAGTTTGTTTCCTCCTTTTTAGCCTTCTCGCCTCATTTGTAGAAGACTAGGTCTTCTTGGCTTCTTTTGCTTGTACCTCTCAGTTGTACATGCCTTGTACTCTGACTTGATCTCCCCATGAATAGCTGAATAATATCTCCTTTACTTGGTCATTAATTAATCATATAAACCACATGTTTATATATTAATTCTCTTCTCTTCTTCGTGAATCACGCTTGGGCAGTTTCTGTTGACCTATTCAGGCTCATTTCAAGCAGACTAACAACTGATATTAAAATATTAATATACACATTATTATTTGTGAAAAATACAGTAACTATTTCAGTGTTGCCAAATCCAAATGGCAACACCAGTGGCAACACTGGTTTGCAACACTTGGGACAACATTCATGGCAACACATGATCTAACATTAACAATCTCCCCCTTAGTTACTGATTTCTTCTCAAAATACCAATGTGATGATCTTTACAAAATAGTTAGTCATACTCAAAAAAAATACAAAAATGCCACGTGATAGTGTCGACATCAACCTACAGGAAATGTTTAAAATATTTTTCAATCAAAGTATCACACTCCAAATAGTGGCAACATCAACCTTCAGGAAAACAAAGTCACATAATTTCCAATTTATCTCCCCCTTAACCACGGAAATTAATAACTAACCAAAAATTAATTATTAAAATCGTAAACCAACCATCCAAACATTTAACCAAACCACCCAACAAAGTTTGAATAAAATTCCAGCCGAAACAAAGAAAAAAAACAGAAATTAAAATTGTTTAAATATCACAAACCAAATAAAAACAAATAAAATTGTTTTTGTTACCAACCACCAAATCAAGTAACCATTCGAACCACCTTCAACCTTCTACATTTCCATCTCCTTCTTCACCTCCCTTAGCTGTGCCACTTGGTCCAGCTCTATCTGCTCCATCATCACGCCTTGGCCTTGATTGATCTCCCCCTATTTTGGAAGAAATCAATTCCACCATTTTCATCATATCTGTACGCATGTCCAGCCACCCCTGTATCACTGAGTCGATGTGCTTCACCTGACTATTAGAAAAATTAAGAACCATAGCAGCATCGATCATCACAGGTGCAGTGTTGCCTGAAGTGTTGCCAATTTCAGGGGCAACACTTGGGGCGACACTTGAAGCAGGGGCAGCCAATGGAGGAGCAACTGAAACCAAAACCCATGGAAAATCTCTGTGCCTATCTGTGAATGTGTGCCCAAATTTTTGTGTTTGTTGGATTCACGCGAGTTTGAAGACATCCGGTTTAATTTGAAAAACGGAGTTGCCACGCCATTTTGATTACCTCAAAACTTTGAAAAAAAGGTTTTATGGGTTCGGAGGTTAAGTTACCCCTTGGGAAGAACGTTTGGCGTTCACCCAAGGTGCCTTGCCGGAGCAAGTCTCCCATGATTTCATTAATCGTGCTTGCTTGCGTGCTTTCTTGTGTGCATGTGTTTGAAAATAAGGAGGGAATGTCCCAAGTCGTCTTCCGGACATACAAACCATTTGTTGGTTGTCGCTCGGGATTTCTTGGATTTTATGTATTCGGGATTATGATCCCGCCCTCATCTTGGACTTGTGATCATCGCATTTTTTAGACCTTGGGACTTGCGTGATCGAGAGAATGACTCTCTTTGTAGTCAAAGATGAGGTTCTTTAGAAAAGGAGGGTCCTTAGCCCATCAATCCTACACTTTAAGATGGTCGAGCTTGTATAGATGCTTCATACTCATCTTAAGTGATAATCGGAGATATAGGGTTCGAAGGTGTCCCTTTTCTAAAGAGATTATGAAACCTTTATGGAAGGAACGATGTAAAGATAGGATCTTTTACACCGGTCCGTTCCTAGGTTGCTAATGGGGGAATGGGGGAAATGTATGTAAAAATGACACTTTAATGAAAAGATGACATTTTTGGATTGCAAATGATGCACTTGATTCAAAGAAATGATCTTTATTGCAAATGATGCATAAAGATATGATTTTTATGCAAATGATGCATTTTTATGAAGAACTTGGCATTCATTATGCAAATGATGCATAAAGATTGCATTTTGAAAAAAGCATATGATGCTAATTTATGATAAAGACATGGTCTTTAAAGCAAATGATGCTTGGAAAAGGGATTTTGAATGCAAAGGATGCATTTTGATTGAAAAGATTTGATTTTTATATGCAAAGGATGCATAAAGATGACATTTTTATTGGAAAATGGGGGTTTTAGGTGCAAAGGATGCACCTTTATGGGGAAAGACTACATTTTTATGACAAATGATGTCTAATGCATGCAAAAGGGGAAGGGGGAATATAAAGATGTGATCTTTAATCTACCAAGTCCCAAGCAATATAAAGACAATGCAATGAGCAATTTATAAAGCAATTAGGATGCGAGGTTAGGGCGTGCGAGGTTACCAATGGCTTCCTTCTTCTTTGGATGGAGCTAGGAGGAGAGGTTGATCTTGGATCTTCAAGGAGGAGGGAGGGAGCTTCTTGGCCTTCTTCTTCACCTTCTTGGATCTTCAACAGCCTCTTGGGAGTATTATGATTTTGTGGGTTGATTTTGTTGTGTCAATTGTGTGTGTTGAAATGGGTAGAGGAGGGCTCTATTTATAGGCAGTCTGGATAAGGCTAATGAAGCCGTGCGGCTAAGAACAGCGAGCTAATGCAGCCGTGCGGCATTATCCACAATGACTCAGCATTCTAGAACCATGCAAGGTGGCATTATTCTAGAACCTTTCCTCCTAATTAAGAAAAACGTGTTTCTTAATTAGGAAGGCTCCCTTCAGCCCTAAATTTAATTTGGGACTGTTCCAGAACATTTCCGGAACACTAGGAAGGTCCGGGGAATTACCGGGAAACTTACCGAAATTGCCGGGAAATTTAACCGGAAGGCATGAGCCAGATTTGGGTACTTACAGAAGCCCCTCGGCAACGTCACTTGCAAGGCGAGTGGGGTTGTCGATAGAAAAGGATCCGATCTGGCGAATGCCGAGACGGATTGGGTGACCAAGGTGGTCGAGTGGCTGAACCTCTTATGAAAGGCTACCTACGTATCCCGGAGGAATCAAGCCAGGCCGTAGTTCGGAATAGATCCGCTGGGGAATGGAGAAGAAAAACTGGTCTCTTGCTGGGGAAATAGAAGAGAAAATGACCTAGGAGGTCAAGCAATTGATCCTACTGGGGATATGCTAGGAGTGACCAAGGTGGTCAGATAACAAAGTCTCTTATGAGAGACTACTTCATCACTGAGGAGTGACGGAGGAAAAGGGTGACCAAAGTGGTCGGATGGCTGGACCTTTTATAAAATGCTACCTACGTATCCCTAAGGAATCAAGCCTTGATCGTAGTTTGAGCTTTTACTGAGTCGAAATGTTATTCCTTCATCATGGAATAACGGAGATCGCGATAGAGGTCGAAATGTTATTCTTTCATCTTGGAATAACGGAGATCGAAAAAGAGCGAAATGTTATTCCTTCATCATGGAATAACGGAGATCGCGATAGAGGTCGAAATGTTATTCCTTCAACTTGGAATAACGGAGATCGAAAGAGATATCGAAATGTTATTCCTTCAACTTGGAATAACGGAGATCGAAAGAGAGGTCGAAATGTTATTCCTTCAACTTGGAATAACGGAGATCGAAAAAGAGCGAAATGTTATTCCTTCATCATGGAATAACGGAGATCGCGATAGAGGTCGAAATGTTATTCCTTCAACTTGGAATAACGGAGATCGAAAGAGATATCGAAATGTTATTCCTTCAACTTGGAATAACGGAGATCGAAAGAGAGGTCGAAATGTTATTCCTTCAACTTGGAATAACGGAGATCGAAAGAGATATCGAAATGTTATTCCTTCAACTTGGAATAACGGAGATCGAAAGAGAGGTCGAAATGTTATTCCTTCAACTTGGAATAACGGAGATCGAAAAAGAGCGAAATGTTATTCCTTCATCATGGAATAACGGAGATCGCGATAGAGGTCGAAATGTTATTCCTTCAACTTGTAATAACGGAGATCGAAAAAGAGCGAAATGTTATTCCTTCATCATGGAATAACGGAGATCGCGATAGAGGTCGAAATGTTATTCCTTCAACTTGGAATAACGGAGATCGAAAGAGATATCGAAATGTTATTCCTTCAACTTGGAATAACGGAGATCGAAAGAGAGGTCGAAATGTTATTCCTTCAACTTGGAATAACGGAGATCGAAAGAGATATCGAAATGTTATTCCTTCAACTTGGAATAACGGAGATCGCGATAGAGGTCGAAATGTTATTCCTTCAACTTGGAATAACGGAGATCGAAAGAGATATCGAAATGTTATTCCTTCAACTTGGAATAACGGAGATCGAAAGAGAGGTCGAAATGTTATTCCTTCAACTTGGAATAACGGAGATCGAAAAAGAGCGAAATGAGTCGAAATGTTATTCCTTCACCTTGGAATAACGGAGATCGAAATAAAGCGAAAAAAAGTCGAAATGTTATTCCTTCACCTTGGAATAACGGAGATCGAAATAAAGCGAAAAAAAGTCGAAATGTTATTCCTTCACCTTGGAATAACGGAGATCGAAATAAAGCGAAAAAAGTCGAAATGTTATTCCTTCACCTTGGAATAACGGAGATCGAAATAAAGCGAAAAAAAGTCGAAATGTTATTCCTTCACCTTGGAATAACGGAGATCGAAATAAAGCGAAAAAAGTCGAAATGTTATTCCTTCACCTTGGAATAACGGAGATCGAAATAAAGCGAAAAAAGTCGAAATGTTATTCCTTCACCTTGGAATAACGGAGATCGAAATAAAGCGAAAAAAAGTCGAAATGTTATTCCTTCACCTTGGAATAACGGAGATCGAAATAAAGCGAAAAAAGTCGAAATGTTATTCCTTGGAATAACGGAGATCGAAATAAAAGCGAAAAAAGTCGAAATGTTATTGCCTTCTGGCAATAACTGAAATTTTTAACAAGAAAAATTATCCCATTTGGCGATAACGGAGGATTTCCGGAGGAAACGTTATCCCATTTGGCAATAACGGAGGATTTTCCGGAGGAAACGTTATTCCATTTGGCAATAACGGAGGATTTCCCGGAGGAAACGTTATCCCATTTGGCAATAACGGAGGATTTCCCGGAGGAAACGTTATCCCATTTGGCGATAACGAAGGATTTCCCGGAGGAAACGTTATCCCATTTGGCAATAACGGAGGATTTTCCGGAGGAAACGTTATCCCATTTGGCAATAATGGAGGATTTCCCGGAGGAAACGTTATCCCATTTGGCGATAACGGAGGGTTTCCCGGAGGAAACGTTATCCCATTTGGCAATAACGGAGGATTTCCCGGAGGAAACGTTATCCCATTTGGCAATAACGGAGGATTTCCCGGAGGAAACGTTATCCCATTTGGCGATAACGGAGGATTTCCCGGAGGAAACGTTATCCCATTTGGCGATAACGGAGGATTTTCCGGAGGAAACGTTATCCCAATTGGCAATAACGGAGGATTTCCCGGAGGAAACGTTATCCCATTTGGCAATAACGGAGATCGCGAAAAAGGATGGATTTTGTAAAGAAGTAGGAAAGACTCGATAATGGACGTACCCGATAATTTTATTGTAAAGAAAGTGGGATGTACCTGATAATTTTATAAAGAAACGGGACGTATCCTGATAATTTTTGTAAATAGAATTAAAAAATGCCAAAGGCAAATAAAACGAGCCACAGGGGTAAATTTGTAAAATAGGCCACGGGGGCACTGGAGGGAAAACTGGATTGATATGATTGAAAATGCCAGGGGCACAAAGGGTAAAACAGGCCCATGGGGGACAAAATTTGTAAAATGGAGCCTTCAGGGACAAAATTGTAAAAAATCAGCCACAGGGTCTTAGTATGTCGCACGACTTAGTATGCCAAGTGGCTAGGTTTGTCGCGTGACATAGGTAGCCTGAACTGTACTTTACAGAACCTTTGGAATTGGACTGGAATTGCCTACACGGGTTGGAATTGGGTGACCAAAGAGGTCACATACCTGGCCTCCTTGGGACAATGGCAAAGAGATATTTGGTCCCTTCCTATAAGGATGGAAACGGGGTGACCTAGGAAGTCAAACAACCAATCCTTCATAAGAATGTGCCAAATAAAGAGGGATGACCAAAGTGGTCAGAAACTTGGACTTTTATGAAAAGCTTATGCACCATTGAGGAATGGGGAAAGAAAAAGGTGACCAAAGTGGTCGGATGGCTGGACCTTTTATAAAAGGCTACCTACGTATCCCGGAGGAATCAAGCCTTGATCGTAGTTCAAACCTCATCTAGACAGTTAGGAACGATGTCTAGGATCCTTGAGATTTTGATGATTAATGGAGGTTGTCATCTGAGGAAGCTAAAGCTTATGTCACTATCAAGTAGATAGAGGCAGCTATAGCTGAAAAACTTGAGCATACTTCTCAATCTGTGATAGAGGTAGCTAAAGTTAGATTTTTGACAATTAGGAAACTGTCGCCTTGCGTTTATGACGGAAGTAACGGAGGCGCTTTTGGGAGAAAAATGTTATTATTAGCAATTGGCACGTTACTTGAGCCTAGGGGTGATTTTTTTCTTGGAAACATGGTAGGGACTGGGTCTGGATATACATATGGAATGTGTTTGGAGATTGTTTAAGACGGGTTTCAAGCAAGTGGGGTCGTATCCCTTGGGTGCGGACGGAACTGCTGTTGTTGCTGAGATGTTGTCAACGTGGACTAGAATTCCCTCTTGGGCTGAGACTGGGTTTAAACCTCGGGTCTCGATGAATGTTCCTTTCTCACACTCTGGCATTTGAAGCTGATGCTGACAGGCTTTTACCACCAAAGACTAAAGCAGATGTCGAAGTGACCAAACCTTTCTTCGAGGGGTGGATGCAACTTATCGAAGCCCCGGTCTAAGAAAAAACTTTCTGCAAAGCCCCATGTCTTATTAAAGCAAGGAAAGATCCTTTCATTGGCACAGCCCCGGTTGCAAAGTCCCGGTTGGACGAACTGAGTAGGCGAAGTCTTGGGTTTCGAAGAAGTAACTTAGTGAAGCCCCAGTCTGATGACCTAGCAAAAATCCCAATATGATTGGTACTGCGAAGTGATCCTGAGGTTGATTTGAAAAAAACTGAATCCATCTAGGGACCTAGTGAAGAACTCGATGCGAACCCCAAAAATGACTAAAGAAGCCCCAGTTTAAAGGAATGCTTGGACAAAGTCCCAACCTTGAAGAGTTTCGAGGCAGCCCTAATGCGAATTGTAGCAGAAAAGGGAAAACCTATCCTTCTTTTTTTTTTTTTAGTCAATCAGTCAACCTTAAGAAGATGTAAAAGAAAAGAATTTATACATGCAGGGGCATATTTTTCGAAAGGTGGGAACAGGTCCCGATTTTGTGTTATCTTGATGGCCTTATTCGATGTAGGCACAAAAACTCGCTTTGGGTTTGACTCTTTTGAGAGAGTATAAGCGTAGAAGGCTTTGTAAAAGTGTATGGAAGTCCCTGCTGACAGAAAATCAGTGTTTAGCACTATTTTTCCTAAGATGTAGAAAGAGAAGACTTGTAAAGACATCTGAAAACTTGTTTTATTTATAATGATCACAAGATTGCTTAAAACCCTTTATTAATGTTCGGGTTATTCAACCACTAATCTCGATATGAAAAAACATTCTTATTAATCATGAGGAGAAAGTCAACCAATGTCGTGGATCAAGGTTGGCTGGGTGTGAAAGAAAGGTTTGTGTATGGGGAGGTCATTGATGAGACCGGGTTTTCTGGAATCTGACTGTGTCTATGGGAGAGGTCATTTAATGAGACCGGGTTTTCAGGAATCTGGATATGTTTATGACCGGACCATTGCTGGTTGCCTACGTTCCCCTCGTTGTGAGGAGCTCAGGTCGCCGTAGTTCGGCCTTGGCCGGATTGTGTTTGGCTTTGAGAAATGGGATTTGTGGTTCCTTTAGTGGAAAGGTTTGGATGAGAAGATTGGATGATGAGGCGTGGGCCTCGGGATGATTCCTTGACCAAGTCATTCTTGGACGGCTGTTTCTGATTGCTTCCTCTTTCATTAGGGGAGAAAGGATTTGCACGTGCCTACAGGCTTATGAAATGCTTCTGGCTTTGCTTCGACCGCCCCATTGTTATCGACAACTTTTATTCTCTGAGCTTTGATCTTGTCTGTCCGTCAAGCTTTTGATTGGCGGTGGTGGGTCCTTGGCCTCATTCTTTTTTTTTATGTGCAACCCTGTTTTTTGCCTAGACCGCCCCTTTTTTTTTGGAATTTTCAGCCTAGCTGGACATTACTCTTCTTGCACTGAGATTTTTTTTCTTTTTTTTTTTTTTATGTGCAACCCCGTTTTTGCCTAGACTCGCCCTTTTTTGAGATTTTCACTTAGCCGGGCATTACTCTTTTTGCACCGAGATTTTTTCCTTTTTTTTTTTTTATGTGCAACCCTGTTTTTTTGCCTAGACTGCCCTTTTTTGGGATTTTCAGCCTAGCTGGGCATTACTCTTTTTGCACTACATTTTTTATTTTCTGAAGCACCTGAGGGCCAAGGCGAGCCCCTGCTTGAATTTTTCTTGACATCTTTGAGGTCGAAGGCAGGCTCCTAGATTGTTGTCAACACGGGGTCAATCTTTCGAAGCTGAGTGGTCTTTTGTTGTCCGTTTAATATGCCGCCGTCGTTGACTTGGTCAAGGTGAAGGTGAGTGCATGATTGGGAAAGTGTATGGTTTAGTGAAGGCTTTTTGTGAGGTAAGGAAAGTGTATGGGGAAGGCATTAGTTGACTTTCTCACACTGATTAATCGGAACGTGAATTATTTCGAGAGATTATTTGTTGAGCAATGCAAGTGATCATATGAAATAAAACCATTTCATTAAATGTAATGTAGGTGTGCAAATAATGTCTTAAGTCTAGTAAGAAAAGAAGAAGACTCTTTTATAGAAAATTGAAGATTAAATACAATGTCCGTAGAGGACTTGATTGAAAAAGAAAAGTACTAGAACCTACGAAGGTTGACTGAGTGACTATATTCTTTTCTTTTTTTTTTTAATCTTACTTAAGGATAAGTAGACCCTAGTCTAGCTACTCTTCGCGGGTTGGACTGCTAGGTAACTTGAGCTTTCCTTCGTAGATCAGCCACTGAATTTCTTTCTTCAGATCCACACACTTGTCTGTCACATGCCCAAAATGCTTGTGGTACTCGCAGAACTTGGTCCTGTCAACTCTACGGGGTTTCTTGGCTTATAATCCTCGAGAGATGTGAGAAGGCCTCGTTTCACCAAATCATCGAAAACTTTGCTCATGGGCATCCCAAAATCATCAGCCGACGTTTCGACCTTGTACCTCCCGAATCGACCTCTTACCATAGCTTTCGTTTTTGGCCCATGGAGGTTCTCGAGCTTCCCATTTTCTATCAACTTCTGGATCTCATGCCTCAAATAGGTGCAATCATCGTTGTCATGTGCCCAGGTATTGATGGAAAAGACAATGCTTAGACTCATCCACCCGAACGTTGGGGTTCTTGGGCTTCCAATTCTCCAAAGGGCTTTATCGCCTTTTCTTTCATCGCCTCTTCCGTAATCTTGCTTAAAGGCATATCCGTATTGCGGAGTTTTCGGGAGACATTGTTGTTCTCAAGACTCCTGAGTTCCATTGTCCAGCTTGGTTCCATTGTTGGATTTGGTCAAGGAGGCTATGACACTCTTTCCTTTGTGAGGAACCAGTGCCGACATGGGTACGGTTGCCGTTTGGTGCCGGTGGCATTGGGTCATGCTTGGTGGAGTCATTTCCTTGCCCGGTTCGACGCTCCTGGGGTCAAGGGAGTATTGATACTCATCATGAAGTCAAACTTCTCTTGCATTTGTTTCACTTGCTCCATCAATATTGCCACATGGGGATCAACGGGGACTCTCGAGTTACCGACACTCACAACAGGACTCTTATCAGTAGAGGGAACCACAGTAGCAAACTGGTGAAACTGACGGCTGGATTCATTAAGTCCGGTAGGTGACAGCTGGAAACTTGAATCATCCAGATTTTCTTTTGGCAACTCATGATCGCATTCAAAGTGGGTATAGTGGCTTTAACATAGCCACATAACTCAAATTGATTATGCGGCCGAGCATAAACCGCAGGTATTGCTGAACCGAGGAACAAAGGGTGAAACCCAATCCGTTTTGAGGAACTGAGGGCGATGGAGCCCGGATGAGCTGGGATGTTGGAAAGGACCGAGGAGAAGTGGTCCTTGACAAGGGATCATATGTGGATGGAGGAAGGTATTGGTTATAGGCTGGGGGGTCTTGGTTATAGGATGAAGGGACCGAAATCACTGCTTCAAGTCTCATCTTCGACTACCACCGCAGAACCGTTCGACTCAATTGTGACTCCGAACTCCATGACGACGGGAGTGCGTCAATAAGCATGGCTTGCTGTTCCCGATGAACCTTATGGGCGATTTCCAAAGCCAGGACTAACTCTTCCTTCCTAACCATCTCGATTTCCCGCACCCTCACTATTTTCGTCAAATCTGCCATTCTGACTTTTTGACGATTCTGCCTAAGGTTTTCTGCACTGAAAAGCCGCTGACCCGGTATTCTCACACACTTCTTTCTCGCTGCGGGGAAGGGACAGGCAAGGTTTAGACTCGGGGATTAGGTAAGGTTTAAGATTTAGACTCGGAGGTAAGTGTTTGGGCTGAAGGCTCAAGTAACATGCACTTATCGCTTAAGTTTTACTCAAAACACATTTTCTCCTAATCCTAATTGATCGGAAAAGATGAGACCTTGAAAGGTCGAGATCAGAAATTGGAGATCGGACCGAGGAGGTCTCGACTAGGAATTTGACCGCGAAAGAGGGAGAGATGAAAAATCGAAGATAGGACCGAGGAGGTCTCGATTAAGGATTTGACCATATAAGGTCGGGAGATGGAAAATCGAAAATCGGACCGAGGAGGTCTCGATTAGGGGTTTGACCATGAAAGGTCGAGATAGGAAAATCGGAAATCGGACCGAGGAGGTCTCGATTAGGGGTTTGACCATGAAAGGTCGAGATAGGAAAATCGAAAATCGGACCGAGGAAGTCTCGATTAAGGATATCAGAGATAGGACCATGCAATTATGATTACATTAATTGTTCAAGTTTACTTAAAATCATGTCTTTTATTAATTCCTATTTGGTTGGAAAAGGGGATTTGCCCTTCTTTTTCGCAACTAATCTAGATCCTGGATCAGTGGGTTCCGTCACTACGTCTATAAGCCCCTCGTATTCCACCTGTATTTCGACCTCCCAGGTGGACCCCTGTGCGAGGGTCCTATAGGGCACGCGGATCCCACCGACCGAGAGTAAAGAACGCTCCTAACGGGTCTAGCGGGTCATAGGAACTTTCAACACACGAGCGATGCGGATTATAGTCAAGGCAATACCGGGAAAGTCTCGTCTCTCTGCCTTGATAGAATTTTGGCAGAATTTTGCTTGAGCGAATGACGTTTTGACTTTCGGTAATGCCCGAGAAGATAATAGGCATGGGTCGGGCGGCAAAAGCCGGATGACACAAAGTGTCACATTGAACTTCGTTGCATACGCGGTGCGTGAGTTAGAATCGAAGTCAATGCCGGTCAAGATCTTGCCAATTTTTCCTTGTCGGAATTTTAGCAGAGCTTCGCTTGAGCGAAAGATCTTTTGATTTGTTGGCAAAGACTCGGTCTTGACTCTTACGCATTCCGTGTAGGTCAAGGTCAATAGTCAATGTCGGAGTCGAGATCTCGCCAATTTTTCCTTGTCGGAATTTTGGCAGTTCTTCTTCCGTTATGAACTAAGGCTTGACCTTTACGAGGGTATGCAACCGGGCTATATGACACGGACTAGACCAAAAACCAACCAAAAGTCACGGTTTTTGAAACGTGTGACACCGGACCGTGCATTGGTCGACACCGGCCGCCACGGGGAGGTTGGGATGATTCCGTGCGCGCCCGGGAGCATCGTAAGGCCGTCCGTGGATCGGCACTGAACCACCCTCGGGTTTGAAGGACGTCCGTGCAAAGTGTTCAGGATATATCAAAGTGCGCGTAGTGTGCGGTCTCCTAAAAATGTTCCTTTTGAGTTAAAACAGAGATTTTCATAAATGTGTTTTAAAGGAATGATTTTCGGGACGGGAAAATGCAAGACATAAGAACGTAAATTTTCTCGGGAGCCCCACTCGCCATGGAGCCGAGTAGCCCCAAGCCGCTAGGACCGCCAGATTAACCATGATTTTTCCCGGTGGAATTGCCACCGAGGTCGCCCTGGCCGTAATCCAAGGAGGATTGAGCCGTACGACCGCATGGATCAATTTTCCAGGTTCCACTCCTTTTGCTATTTTTCGGGTTGTTTCCCATTCAAAGTATGCACAGATTCCAAGATGTAAATGATGCAATGCATGGTAAAGAAAGCAAGCATGATTAATGAAATCGGCGACGGGAGTCTAACCCGCTCAAAGGGAAAAGCTTTCTATTTTTTTTCGAAAAGTGATACCGGTACGTGGGATTGTTAAACCACCTATATCCCAACTCCCACATCAGGGAGTGTACAGGAAGGGCAAGTGGTTTCCACCTATATACCGAGTATCGATTTTTGTTTTGAAAATAAAAGCTTTTCTCCTTTGGGATATCCCCAGCGGAGTCGCCAAACTGTGAATGTGTGCCCAAATTTTTGTGTTTGTTGGATTCACGCGAGTTTGAAGACATCCGGTTTAATTTGAAAAACGGAGTCGCCACGCCATTTTGATTACCTCAAAACTTTGAAAAAGGTTTTATGGGTTCGGAGGTTAAGTTACCCCTGGGAAGAACGTTTGGCGTTCACCCAAGGTGCCTTGCCGGAGCAAGTCTCCCATGATTTCATTAATCGTGCTTGCTTGCGTGCTTTCTTGTGTGCATGTGTTTGAAAATAAGGAGGGAATGTCCCAAGTCGTCTTCCGGACGTACAAACCATTTGTTGGTTGTCGCTCGGGATTTCTTGGATTTTATGTATTCGGGATTATGATCCCGCCCTCATCTTGGACTTGTGATCATCGCATTTTTTAGACCTTGGGACTTGCGTGAACGAGAGAATGACTCTCTTTGTAGTCAAAGATGAGGTTCTTTAGAAAAGGAGGGTCCTTAGCCCATCAATCCTACACTTTAAGATGGTCGAGCTTGTATAGATACTTCATACTCATCTTAAGTGATAATCGGAGATATAGGGTTCGAAGGTGTCCCTTTTCTAAAGAGATTATGAAACATTTATGGAAGGAACGATGTAAAGATAGGATCTTTTACACCGGTCCGTTCCTAGGTTGCTAATGGGGGAATGGGGGAAATGTATGTAAAAATGACACTTTAATGAAAAGATGACATTTTTGGATTGCAAATGATGCACTTGATTCAAAGAAATGATTTTTATTGCAAATGATGCATAAAGATATGATTTTTATGCAAATGATGCATTTTTATGAAGAACTTGGCATTCATTATGCAAATGATGCATAAAGATTGCATTTTGAAAAAAGCATATGATGCTAATTTATGGTAAAGACATGGTCTTTAAAGCAAATGATGCTTGGAAAAGGGATTTTGAATGCAAATGATGCATTTTGATTGAAAAGATTTGATTTTTATATGCAAAGGATGCATAAAGATGACATTTTTATTGGAAAATGGGGATTTTAGGTGCAAAGGATGCACCTTTATGGGGAAAGACTACATTTTTATGACAAATGATGTCTAATGCATGCAAAAGGGGAAGGGGGAATATAAAGATGTGATCTTTAATCTACCAAGTCCCAAGCAATATAAAGACAATGCAATGAGCAATTTATAAAGCAATTAGGATGCGAGGTTAGGGCGTGCGAGGTTACCAATGGCTTCCTTCTTCTTTGGATGGAGCTAGGAGGAGAGGTTGATCTTGGATCTTCAAGGAGGAGGGAGGGAGCTTCTTGGCCTTCTTCTTCACCTTCTTGGATCTTCAACAGCCTCTTGGGAGTATTATGATTTTGTGGGTTGATTTTGTTGTGTCAATTGTGTGTGTTGAAATGGGTAGAGGAGGGCTCTATTTATAGGCAGTCTGGATAAGGCTAATGAAGCCGTGCGGCTAAGGACAGCGAGCTAATGCAGCCGTGCGGCATTATCCACAATGACTCAGCATTCTAGAACCATGCAAGGTGGCATTATTCTAGAACCTTTCCTCCTAATTAAGAAAAACGTGTTTCTTAATTAGGAAGGATCCCCTTCAGCCCTAAATTAATTAAAAACAGTTCCGGAATGTTTCCGGAACACTAGGAAGGTCCGGGGAATTACCGGAAAACTTACCGAAATTGTCGGGAAATTTAACCGGAAGGCATGAGCCAGATTTGGGTACTTACACTATCACCTTCTGTAAAATGTTTGCTAATTCTATAATAAACAGGCTTTTCAGAGATATTGTCCGCATTCCAAGGTTTGAACTTTTGGTACAAAAGGACATTATAAATGAGAGAAGGAAAAATGAAAGAGGAGGTTTTTTCTCTTTTTGGCCCATGCAGCAAGGTGTGAAAATACCAACCTTCCAAAGTTGACTCTCTGTTTATTTCCTAATTTGTACAACAAAGTGGCTTGCTCAAATGTCACCGTGTTTTCATTGGTCGTAGGGAGCCAATTCGTTATACAAATTTTGTGAAGCACACTAAACAGAGATGAAAGATGGGTAGATTTAAAATGGTCACTCCACACAGAGATTTTCCCTCCAGTCAGAAAGTTGGCTAGTGTGTTAGGCTCGACATCTAAGCTCTCATCATCAATACTAGGGAGGCCGAAGGTTTTGTTGATGATCAAAGGATTAAAGTCATAAATTTTTCCCCTAACAAAAATCTTTCCATAATGAGGGGTGTTTCTATCATCAATATCCTCCCTAAGATGAGCAAAGAAATTCCTAACCACACTTTCGACATAAAATGAGACTTTAGAAACCGTAGGCAAAAACTTTCTGTCCTCCAAAAATTGTTACACTCCTAACTCCTTGAACTGAGTTACAAACATGTTCCTTTCATTCAAAATCTTTTTATCTGAGTCTTGAACCCACTTATCTAAGTTAGATTCACTATAAAACTCTTCGGAAAGGAATGGGCATTCATAGTACCCAAAAGACTTATAATCAGATTTGGAATCTTGAGAGGGAGTAGGAGTGGTTACCTCTGGCCAGGAGATGGGAGAATATGATGGAGAACTTGACTGGGCTTTGGACTTGGCTGCAGGTGTTGTCTCAGGTGTTGCCATTGGATTGGCAACACTTGGGGCAACACTGGTCTGAATTTTCTGTCTCTTGGCAATTTTGAACTGGGCTTGAGCTAGCGTTTCTTCATCCTCCATCCATGCTTCCTCATCCTCATCAGACGTCGATGAGGGCTCCTTAGTTTCCTTGAAGATTGGGTCCTATCCTTCCTCGGACAAAATGTTGAGCGAGGAGCTTGAGCTATCCTCCACATTGACTGGATCATCAGCAGTATTAGAAGGGATTTTAGACCTGAACAATGTCTTGATCCTCTCTGGTTGACGTCGAACTCCACCCCTAAAAGTCGAAGTGGTATCAACCACTTTTCTTTTCTTTTCTTTGATTTCTTTTGAGGAGTGAAAGTGAGTTCGATGGAGGGGGTAGCCTCAGGAAGACTCATAGGAATGGAAATTTGAGGTGGGTTGTAAACAATGATGTCTAAAATTGGTGAGGTTGTGGGTGTGGCTGATAATGTCGCCGGTGATGTCTCCATTGGAACGGCGACATTAGAGGCGACACTGGAAGAGGCTAACGGTGAGATTTCCATGGGGGATGAAGATGTTGGTGAATTAGAGGGGCTTGCCATGAAAGATCTTTGGAAGAAGACGGAGAACAGAGGAGAGAGAGAGGGTTTAACGAGAGAGAGAAAGACACCTAGAGAGAAAGAGAGTGAGGGTTTTAGGAAGGAGGGTAATTTAAGTCGAAGTGGTATCAACCATTTTTTTTTCATTTTTAAATATATAATAACTAAAAATAATTTTAGAAATATCCATAAAATTTTGTTTTTCAAAATTCAAAAGAAAATGAATTTTTAAAAATAGACATTTCGAAATTATATTTAGTTAGACAAAAATTAAATATTTTTGCTAAAAACCTTTTAAATTTCACAAACTCTAAATATAAGAAAATAGACTTTTGGAAATTCAAATATTAATTAACAAAAACAAAAATAAAAAATAAAAAATTAATGTAGCATCTACTAATGTGTTACTAGCAATGTTGCGTGACACACAAGGCAACATTTTGAATAAAATCCCCTTGATATTTTTTCAACATATATAACTTATCATTCCTTAGGCAATTTTAAGCAAAATTTACACTTTCTTTATTTACAATGAAGCATCGTAGTAGCGAGCTTCGTGCCCCGAGTTTTTATTAAAGTGTAAAGCTATATGTAGTAAGTTTTATACCTTTCAAGTAGGGTACACTGTAGTAGCGAGCTCCATGTCCCTAATACTTAGTATAAAACAACTACATTATACTCCCGTTTTGGCAAGAAAACATCGTCGTAGCGAACGTCGTGCCCCGAGTTACTTTGGGAGTATTTTAAAAAGCTTTGCCTTTTCAAATATCAACAACAACATGAGTGACTTTGTCACTTTAAGCACAAAAAGGTATTTTATAAGAAATGTTAACCTTAAGTATATACACATACTAGAAAAAAAAGGTCAGTAAATGCCCCCCATTCGGGATTAAACTAACTAAATTTTTTTTAATATACAACAAATACACAAGGTTGTCGTCATGTTGGCAACACGTACGGCAATACTTGAAACAAATAGATTTATAGAAAACACAAACCAAGAGATTTTTTCAAACTTGAAAATCTTTCATGGTCTAGGGCTTTGGTCAAAATATCAGCAAGTTGATGTTTAGTATCAATATGCTCTATTTGGATCAAGTCCTTTTCTACTAAATCTCTCAAAAGTGATGGTGGATATCTATATGTTTAGTGCGTGAGTGTTGTACAGGGTTTTTGGAAATGTTTATAGCACTCAAGTTGTCACAATACATGGTCAAGATATTACTATCAAGACCATAGTCGTCAAGCATATGTTTCAACCATATTAACTGTGAACAACAACTCCCGGCTTCTACATACTCAGATTCAGTACTCGAGAGAGAGACACACAATTTTGCTTGCGACTGTACCATGACACAAGATTATTACCCAAGAAAAAACAACCCCCACTAGTGCTCTTTCTGTCATCTATATCCCCTGCCCAATCAGAGTCACTAAAACCAACCAAGTTGGTATTAGTGTCTTTGGTGAACCAGATCCCTAATTCACTTGTCCCGGACATATATTTAATGATTTTCTTGACAGCATTTAGGTGAGAAACTTTAGGAGCAGACTGATATCTAGCACACACACCTACGCTGAACATAATATCGGGACGGCTGAAAGTAAGATAAAGAAGACTACCTATTGTTGGGTATGCATGTTTTAACCCTCCTATTTTGTATTAGATTTGATTGATACCATAACCTCCTGTCTATTTTAAGGACTTTAGGATCCTATGTAATGAAGCTTAGACTTCAATTTTTTAGCTAAGTCCATTTTATAGCATAGGTTAAATTTAGGCTTGAAGACTGGCACAAGACTCATTGGATATGAGGTTGCAGTTCCAGCAGTATTCAAAACCGCCCCTATGAACCGCACATGTAACCGCATGTGTATTTCTCCCTTGAATCTGCTTCTCGAACCAACTGCAGTATAACCGCTCCTGAACCGCACCTGTGCAGTTCATGTGCAACCGCATCTATGCAACCTCCTGGTGTAGCAAACCGCATGGTCCTAACCGCTCCTCACCAACCGCATCCAATGATTGGCTACTTGAAGTGAACCACTTTTTATCCGTTGGAATCCACGTCAGCAATATCAAAAGTCAACCACCAAATCTTGTCACGTGATTCAATGTCAGAGAAGATCTGCAAGGATCTTGAAAAGGTGACAGGTGTCCTAACCTCATTGCTTGCAGCTGGAGCCTGATCAGTTTTATCTGCAGCAGCTGTACCAAAGGACAAAGGTGGATATTGTGGACCAATGGGATTGCATCAAGGACTGTCCTTACACAGCTGTATCCAACGGCTAGTTTCTTGATGCTTGGGTATAAATATCCCTAATCTTCACCATTTGAAGATTGCTTGAAAAATTGAGAAGTGCTGTGTTCATAGAAGCTGAAGCTCTACCCAGAAATTATTCAACCCTTTGAATCTTCATCTTCATACTTCAAGAAATATTCCCCAACCCAGAAATCAAGTCTTAACACATTCAAGAATCATTGAGCTCTACATCTCACAGATTTAAAGAGCCTTGATCTTGTTCTCACACACACACCTCACTTGTTTAAACACATAGTTTATTCATTTGAGATACACTGGTTATAGTCTTAGGATTTGATCTTCATAGAATAGATTTTATATATGAGTAACGATCTTTGTATCTTGTAATCTCTCAAACTCAATAGTAAAATCACTCTTGAAAATCCAAGACTAACCATCTTGGTAGTGGACGTAGATCGTTTATCGATTGAACCACTCCAAATCACGTGTTCTTATATTTCTGCATTTATATTTCCTGTGATTACTAATTATCTATCTCTATCTTTGTTTGATCTTATTTTAGTTATCCATTATTGTGAAATAGTGTTTGGAGTTAACATTGTCAAAAATACACGTGTTTGTAAAATTGTTCTTACCAAAACCGCATATCAAAACCGCATTTTACAAACCGCCTCTAAAACCGCTTTACACTCTATTATTCCGCTGTGCATTTTACATTATCACTTGCAGTATATTATCAACTGCAAGAGGATTTTGTAAGCAAGAGGTTTAGTTTTTAAAAGAGGGCGAAAAATTTTAAACAGCTATTCACCCCCCCCCCCCCTCTAGCTGTATTTTCACCCTTGTTGCCACCTTTGGGACCAACAAGTGGTATCGTAGCTTACACATTTTAAAACCATCGTTTTTCAAGCTTAACACCTTGTGTGCCGATTCGATATGGCAAATACAAAGACAATGACTACCGTTAACTATTCACACATTCCAATCTTGGACGAAGACCACTTTGACATCCGGGAAGTGCCGAATGCTTATTCATTTGGAAACTATAGATGAAATGCCATGGAGTGCGTGATCAATGGCCCTCTAATTCCAATGAAGGCTAACACCGATGCAACCACCAAATGCCGAAACTCCGTAAGTCAAAAAGCCAAAAGATGAGTGGTCTGGATGAAGAGAAGAGATTGGTTGCCTTGGACAAAGAAGGTTAGGCACATCATTTCGGAACCCTCCCCGTATCAACTATACGTAAAGTGATGTACCTCAAAACCGCAAAGCGTATGTGGGATGCCATTGAGAGCTACCTCGAAGGTGATGATGAATGCAAGGAAAGCAAATTATATGCCGTTGAAAGATCATACAACAACTTCAACGTAAAATCCAACGAAACCTTGCGTCAAACCTACGACCGATATGTTGAGGTAGTTAATGCTTGTAGATCTCTTGGCAAAACTTTAACCGATAAGGAAATCAATATGACTTTCCTATCTCGCTTTAGGTTCTAAATGGGTAAATAAGGCTACCTCTTTAGAAGACTCCAAAGTTTTGGGTACTTGGTCGTTAAGTAACTTGTACGCCAATCTTAGAGTCTATGAATTAAAATTAAATCATATTGAAGAGATTGAAGGGAAAACCAAATCGCTATCCATGTCCGTCGTGGAACATGAGGAAAAACCATCTACATCCAATCAAACTGCAGATCCTTCCATATCAACCTCATCACTCATCGAGATGGATGATGATGATTTTGCCATGTTTGTGAAAAGATTCCAAAAAATTAGAAAATCCTCAAAACCTTTCACAAAATCATTTTCAAAAGGCAAACCTCCTGCAACGTTTTCTAAGACTGGAGATACAAAGAAAAAGAGTGATCTAGTTTGCTACAATTGTAGAAAACCCGGTCACTTTGCATCCGAGTGTCCACAAATTTCAAATATGAATACATGAAAAAGAAAACCTCTCCTCGCGAAATTTTCTCATCGCAAGGGAATGGTTGCCGAGGAGGAAGAGAATTCCAAGGAATTGGCTACTTGGATTGAAACAGATTCGATGATGGAAGTGATGATGAAACCGAAGAGGTTAATCTCTCGCTAATTGCGTACGCTTCCGATGAGTCGATTCTCGAGTCAATCGAGTCGCAAGATATGGAAGAAAAAGAGGTTTCTACAAAACTTCCAAATTTTACGTTGGATGAAAATATCAAACTTACTCCTAGCATTAAGATAGGAAATTGCTCGTATTCACGTCCCATTTTTCCTCCTACAAATGCTCTTTCCTCTCTAAAAATTCCAAAGAAGAAAATTTTGAAAAAGGTGGTAGAAGAGGTTTCTCCCATGGAACATGAAAGGATGTTCAAGGAAGCTGAAACGGTGATCCATCAATTCTCTAATCTTAAGAAAGCCTTAAGCTTAGCTCATGATGAACTTAATCGTACAAGACGGAGAAAACCGTGATGAAGTCCGAAATTTCAAATCTTAAGGACCAAATCGAAGTATGACTCCTCTTGTCGATCGTAACCGCATCCTTGAAACTAAGGTTGCTGCACTTCAACTCCGGAATGATGCCTTGGTAACCCAAATCAACGATCTCCAAAAGATTATTGATTTGTGGCTCAAGTCTCAATCCACCAAGGATAAAATCATGGACTCCCAAGTTCCTCCTAGAATTAAGGAAGGCCTAGGTTTTGGATCTGAGGAAGAGGAGAAGTGTGCATCCTCGAGTGAAAAGGATGAGGAAATTTTGGAACTAACTAAAGAAATTCCTAAGGGGAAGCATGCTAAAGGAAAGGGTAAAGGACGACAAATTAATTATGTCTACCCAAAAGGAAAGCAATATGGAAAGAATTCTGTGTTGAAACCTAAGGATTCTCGTGGAAGCAAACAAGAGGAAATGGCTTATGGAATTGGTCGCATACCCGCTCCAACCGCTCCCGGTGGAAAAGGTGGTGTCGCTAACCTGTGTCCGACCGCGCATCTTCTTCGATCGCTCCTCCTGCCTTCAAAAGCAGGAATAGCGTTCCCAAGAAATACGTGGTCAAACCAAAGCCTGTTCCTTTTATCTCAGCCGGACTCTTAGCTGGAACCGCTCCTCCAAAACCGCTTCCTTGTCCCAAACCGCATGCAACTCCTAAGAAGAGTAAGGAGTTAGTAAAACCTCATGAAGCGTGTAGCTATTATAAATGTTCTCAGGTGTGATGGTTTAGGTCACAAGGCCGCAGAATGCCTTTTGCGATTCACATCCAATGCCAGAAGAGTAAACCTCCTTCGTCATAAAGTGTGGGTCGTAAAGGGTTGCTAACTTCAGACCCAAGGAATAAAGGGGGACCTCGTTCTTAATGTTTACATTTCAGGTCCTCTCGCTTCATGGCCGGTCACTCCAAGGATAATGAATGGTATCTTGACAAAGGGTCGCCAAGACATATGACCGGAGATAGATCATTACTTGAAGATGTCGTTGAAGCAAGTGGTCCGTCTCGTAACCTTTGGTGACAACAACAAAGGCAAGACCATTGGATATGGTGTTATAAGGAGAGGAAACCTAACCATTGGGAAGGTTTCTCTTGTTGAAGGACTCAAGCACAACCTCCTTTCAATTTCTCAATTTTGCGACAAAGGAATGCTTTGCAACTTCACGTCATCAAATTGCTTTATCAAAGATAGCATTTCCGGCGTCACCCTACTCACAGGATTCGTAAGAGTAATATTTACATTATTGATCTAAATTCTCGCATGTAGTATTACTAATCTCGTTTTGTAGCTAAGAATGTGAGCGAAAATAGTTGGCTATGGCACAAGAGGTTGAGCCACTTGAACTTCAAGTATCTTGCAAAGATTGGTAGGAAAACCTCGTTCGTGGTTTACCCAAAGTGGCCGACCACCATCCAGAGAAATGCAAGGCATGCCGGCAGTAAGCTCCGCGTCGTCTTTCACCAAAGAAGACCGCTCCATCAACTTCAAGATGCTTACAATCGCTTCACATAGATTTGTTTGGACCCGTAACCACCGCCAAAGCATTGGAGGAAATAGATATACCTTAGCGCGTGGTGGATGATTACTCAAGATATACGTGGGTTGAGATGATGATTTCCAAAGATGATCAAGCTATGAGATTCTCACCGCACTTTTTAGACGGCTCCAAACTCAAAAAGAAGACGACATCGTTAGTGTTCGATCGATAATGGAACAGAATTTAAGAACAATCGTTGCTCAAGATTGTGATGACCACGGGATTGATCACAATTTTTCAATCACTGGTGTTCCACAACAAAATGGGGTTGTGGAAAGGAAGAATAGGACGTTGATTGAGGCCGGAAAGACAATGATATCCGAAGCGAAGCTACCTCGCATTTTTGGGCCGAAGCAATCAATACCGCATGCTTCACTCGTAACCGCTCCCTCATCAACAAAACCTATAATAAGACTCCCTATGAGCTTTGGCGAGGAAGAACCCCCAACATTGCATTCTTCAAGATCTTTGGCCGCAAATGTTTTGTCCTCTACAACGGAAGAGAAAATAGAGGTAAATTCGGAGCCAAAGCCGACGAAGGTATTTTTGTTGGGTATGCTAAACATTCAAAAGCTTTTCGTGTTTTCAATAAAACTAGTTTAAAAATAGTTGAGTCTCGTCCATGTTACTTTTGATGAGCATTCTCTCCTTGAGCCACATTTGGCTCCAAATGTTGCCGATGATTTTGATGAGCATAATGAACCAGTGAACCATCTCAAACCGCACCCGAACCTCAACCGCAAAATCCAAAGACCCTCAACCGAAATTCCCTCAAACCGCACCTTTGAAACCGCACCAAGTTCCTACTCCGTATGCAACTCCTAGGGAAGAAGAAGTTGAGAATTCCCTATCCACCTTATAGAACCTCTTCGTCAACTTACCTTCCATGACTTCGCCGAAGGATCTAACGACGTTCCAATTGAAGATCTTCAAAGAAACCTCGCCCAACCAGACTTACCCCTGAGGTTCGTGAAGTCGCTAGCCACCCCTCACAAATGTGATTGGTGATCTGTTTTCCGGTGTTCAAACAAGGAGATCGAATTATGATGAGCATACTTCTCTTTTATCTCAAGTTGAACCCAAGAAGATTGATGAAGCACTCCAAGATTCCAGTTGGGTCGTTGCAATGCAAGAAGAACTCAACCAGTTTGAAAGATGCAAGGTCTGGACTTTGGTGCCTAGACCTCAGGATTAAGGAGTGATAGGAACTAAGTGGGTATTTAGGAATAAGATGGACGAGAATGGAAGCATCACTAGGAATAAAGCAAGGTTGGTAGCACAAGGATATAGGCAAGAAGAAGGAATTGATTATGATGAAACCTTTGCTCCAGTTGCAAGATTGGAAGCTATCAGAATCTTCTTAGCCTACGCCTCTTTCAAGCGTTTCAAGTTATATCAAATGGACGTAAAGAGTGCTTTCCTCAACGGCGAACTGCAAGAGACCGTGTATGTTGCCCAACCACCTGGATTTGAAGACTCCAAATTTCTCAATCATGTCTACAAACTCCAGAAAGCTTTATATGGACTTAAGCAAGCTCCAAGGGCATGGTATGAGACTCTTTCTAAATTTTTACTAGAAAAAGGATTTAAACGTGGTAAAATTGATACAACTCTTTTTATTGCCAAATATAATGAGCATACTTTACTTGTTCAAATATATGTCGATGATATTATTTTTGGTTCTACTAATGAGTTACTTTGTAAGCGTTTCGAAAAGCTAATGAAAAGCAAGTTTGAGATGAGCATGATGGGAGAATTAACATTCTTCCTCGGGCTTCAAATCAAGCAATGCGAAGAAGGTATTTTCCTCAGCCAAGCCAAATACACCAAGGAGTTGATAAAGAAGTTTGGATTAGAAAATGCTAAAGCATATGATACTCCTATGGCCACCGGCAATAAGCTAGACAAAGATCTCAAAGGTAAGAAAGTTGATCAGACTTTATATCGAGGTATGATCGGCTCATTACTTTACTTAACTGCTAGTAGGCCCGATATTATGTTTAGTGTATGTGTATGTGCTCGTTACCAAGCTGATCCTAGAGAAGCACATCTTATTGCAGTCAAGCGTATAATCCGCTATTTATCTGGAACCACTAACCTTGAACTTTGGTATTCCAAAAATTCGAACTTCGATCTTGTAGGTTATTCAGATGCAGATTATGCAGCTTGCACTATTGACAGGAAAAGCACTAGTGGTACTTGTCATTTCCTTGGGAATAGACTAGTTGCTTGGGCCAGCAAGAAGCAAGCATCGATTTCAAATGTCAACCACAGAGGCCGAGTACATTCTTCTTTGGTAGTTGTTGCTGTCAAATCCTTTGGATGAAGCAGCAGTTGGTGGACTATGGTACCCATGAAGGGAATTGCCCTATCATGTGTGACAACACTTCAACAATTTCTGTCTCCAACAACCCTGTCATGCATTCCAAGACCAAGCATATAGATATCAAGTATCATTTCCTCAAAGATCATGTGGAGAATAGGAATATCCATTTAGAGTACGTGGGGACAGACAACCAGATTGCTGATATCCTCACAAAGGCTCTTGACTCCAAGAGGTTTTCCTTCCTCAGAGCAGGCCTCAATGCAACGGACAAGCGAAAGCAGCCAACAAGTTGGTGCTAACAGCCCTAACCAAGAACCTAGAAGGAAGTGATGGTAGATGGTTGGATGAACTTACCTTAGCCTTATGGGCAGTTCGTACAACCACCCGGGGGCCAACTGGGGAAACCCCATTTGCACTGACCTTCGGATCTGAGGCTATGGAACCAGCTGAGATGGCTATCCCTACAACAAGAAACTCAAACTATGATGAACAAGTCGACAAGGTCAACATGCTGCTAGACCTAGACCTAGTAGATGAAAGAAGACTAGCTGCTCAGATGAGGATGGTGAACTACAAGCAAAGGACAAAAGCCTATTATGACAAAAATGTCAACAAAAGATTATTCCAAGTCGGAGACTGGGTACTTAGAAAGATTGAAACTACTGGCAGAAATGCAGAAAATAACAAGCTCTCCCCAAATTGGGAAGGCCCCTATATCATTACTCAAGTTATCAGAGAAGGGGCCTACAGAATGAAGATACCAGATGGGCAAGAGTTGAAACATCCGTGACATTATGATCATCTACAAAAGTATTATCACTATTTTTTAGTCTACTTTTAATGTAATAGATTAGTTCTTGTTATTCTTTTTCTTTATTTTCAAGTGAAATAGGATTGCAGTTCGATGTAATCATTTTTAGTTAATAAAAATTCAGTTCTCATCTAAGACAAAATGACTAACAAGACAACTCTGAAAGACGAGTAGCCCCCTCCTCGACATCGAAGGTATAAAATCCCACACTTTATCTAATACCTATGACTGAATGATCATCCCCGGCATAGAGAGATAAAACCCCAAAATTTATCTTAGACCTATGACCGAATGACCCTACTCGGTATAGAGAGATAAAACCTCAAAATTTATCTAAGACCTATGTCGAATGACCCTACTCGGCATGGAGATATAAAACCTCAAAAATTTATCGAAGACCTACGTCGAATGACCCTCCTCGGCATGGAGAGATAAAATCTAAAAATTTATCTAAGACCAATGACCGAATGACCCTAATTGGCATGAAGAGATAAAATCTAAAAATTTATCTAAAACATATGGTCGAATGACCCTACTCGGCATAGAGAGATAAAACTCTCAAAAATTATATAAGACTTATGCTGAAAGACCTTACTCGGCATACAAAGATAAATTTCTAAAGATTGTCTAAGACTTATTCCGAACGACCCTTCTCGGCATGAAGAGACAAATTCCCAAAATAATTATCCAATACTTATGCCGAATGGCCCTCCTCGGCATAAAGAGATAAAATCCTATAAAACATAACTAAAGGCCGAACGACCTTCCTCAGCACCAAGAGGTGAGTTCCTACAAACTTATATAAGTGTTAAGCCGAATGATATTCCTCGACTTAATGGATAAATTTACAATTGATCTAATTGATTAGACCGAATGAACTTCCTCAGTTTATAAGAATTAATCTCAAATGACGAAGCGACCTTCCTCAACATCAAGAAAGTTGGATACTTAGACAAATATTCAACATACAAAATCAATCAACATTCAAATCAAAGACGCAGTAAAATAAAACAAAACAAGTGTTGAAGAAAAGACTTATATTGATTAAAGAGTCGAAATACATTGAAGCCTATTCAAACATTACAAAAACAAAGAGAAAACAAAAGAGGCCTTCAAGCTTGGTCATCACCCCTAAAAAGATCATCTTGTTCAGCAGCAGCATCTGGGATGATAACTTGATCAGTTTGAGCTTTCTCGGTAGGAACCACCTCAGCATCTTCTTCCTTATCGTCAGAACTCAAGCCCTCCTCCTCGATATTTTCAATAAGAGTATGAATGTTTTGTGGGTCAAGTGGAGTAGGAACCTAAGTAGGACGATTGGCATGGGAGTCCTGGGAGGCGATGACCTTCAGGGCGTTATCTGAAAATCGCACGAGGGGGTGCATCGACCGAGCTGCCTCGTCGTAGGAATCCTAGCATATGAGCCGGGCAAGCACCTCTAGGTTGAGATTGAGATACGGGTCCACCATAGCCCTTCGGGCCAAGTGCAAGTACCCATCAGAGTACATTTTGGCCGTCTTCTCTGCCACTGCTTGTCGAAAAGTTGAGCTGGCTTTATAACGAGCAATGGCATCTGCCTCTCTAGAGGGGATGCTTGTCTCTAACTCCCTAAGCCGGATAGATGCCTCTTCGGCTTGCATGAGGGTTTCAACCCTTTGTCCTTCCAGATCAGCCTCCCTCAGCCGGGCAGCTTCCTCAGCTTTGGCCAGAGCTTCCTTGGCTGCCTTTTCCTTCTCCTCGGATTTTGCCTTAACCGCCTTGAAAGTATCAGTATCAGCATCAGCACGGAGGTTTTTCAAGAGCTCCACGACCCTCTTCAGGTCAGCCTTTTCCTCCTTAGCCTATTTTTTGAGCTTCTGCTCGTGGACTTCAGCCGCCTTTGACTTTATGGCGTCATAGGCCGTGACCGTGGAAAGCTACACAAAACAGAGAAAAATTGATCTAAAAAACTACAAATATAAATATTACGAGGAAGGAAAAAGGAAAAGACCGATAAAGTTTACCTCGCTCAAAAGAAGACCCTTCCTGCTAGCCAAACTTTCCATGTTGGGCTTAGTGTCGAGGAAGTGATCCAGAAGATCATCATCCATGGACCTATAGATTACAGCCCGGTCAACCCTTTGTTGATGGCCCTTACGGGCAAGGACGTCCATCCCCTTGATGATTGGAGCCTCACGTGCCTCCTGCACAAACTGCTCGGCTTCAGCATATGTCTTTATATGCCGAGCATAGAGTGAAGTCAAGGACAGATCAGTTGTTACCCTCTTGGAAGGACCATCTACCTCGGCTTTAACCCTTTCCCATTTTTGGGCAGGGGTCCTCTGGCCGGCATCGGCCTCTTCGGTTTCTACCAAGCCGACAAGCCTCAAGGCTTCCTCGGCCTGAAGAGTTGTAGCTTCCTGGGAGCCTTGACCTCCCTTGGCATGGGCTCCTGCCCGTCATCAGCTTCCTCAGTGGAGGCACCAGCGCCACCCACCGGCTTCAGGGGCAAAGCCCCAGCTTCCATAGTGGCCATAATGGCCTGCCTTTCCATGGCATCAGAGCATCGTTTCCTTTATTCAGAGGAGCGTGACGTTCTCCTCTTCAACTTCATAAAGGCCTGGGGATCGAGGACTTCATCTTCCATCTTTTTCTCCCGCTCTATTTGTCGGATACGAAAAGACGACGGGGAGATATGTTAGACAAATATGAGGAACTAACACAATGAGATAAAATACACAAGCATAAAAGCCGGGAAAGAAGAAATTTACAGTCGGGCAAGTCGTTCACGGTTAAGCATCGATTCTCGTAAAGTTTGCAAATATCACAATCAGAATGGAAGACGAGGCCGGGATGTACCCTCCAGTATGGGTATATGTTCCCCCTAGCAACTGAGACCATGGGCACTAGACCGTCTAAGGGGTCAGGCATGATGCCGACCTGGACATAGTATCTCTGGTCGATCTCAAGGCTTGACCAACACATAGTGTCAACGGAGGCAAACTGAAATAACCTATTTATAAGTTGGCCACTCCACTTAGGCCTCCACACTTGCTCTGGAACTCCTGGAAGCCTAGAAGGTGCAGGGAATTCCTAACCTTGCCTGGCTCTCAACCCTTATCACGTGATTATTCCATCCAGACACCTTTCTCGAAATTGGGTATATTAATTTGGGTTGGTTGGGATCGCTCCTCGCAACCAATACCTTGGTGTCCTCTATATAGCTCACAGTAAAGAAATGGTGGAAGGCTGACTGACAGGGTTCAAAACCAAGACTGCGACACAACACAATGAATCTGGTGAGGAACCTCATGGCATTGGCCCCAATCATGGCAGGAACAGCCTGCATATCCTGGAGGAACTCATAAATGAAAGGTTCAAGGGGGAGACGTAGGCCCAATTGAAATTGATTGTAGAAAAAATGGACGTGGTTTAAAGAGTACAGAAAATCATTCAAGGCGTCCTTACCCTTTACTGGGACACCGGGGAGGTAGCTAAGTTGATATTCCTCCCTCGACATCCCATACTTGGTATAAATTTCCTCAAGCATGGGTTCCCCGGCTTTAGCAGACCTAGGCCTAGAGGTGTTGGACCTACCATGGTTGGACCTCCCAAGTCCCCTTCCTCGGTTGCCTGCTTGGGCCCCCTTGGCAAAGGCATTGACAATTCTACCCGAGGTAGAAGGACCAGTTGAAGGACGAGCAATCGTATTTCCCTTCCCGTCATAGCTGCACAAACAAATAATAAAGATCAGATTTTGGCCAAGGCAAATGGAATGACGAGGACGAGGAAGGGTATCCCTCCCCGTCCTATTAAATAAAACCGAGGAGGGATTCTTACCCAAAGAAAGGACGCCTGTGTGGTTGGACTTCAAGTAATATATATTGATGTGGTCAATGATTTCTGACCAACCGTGGAACAGCAAGATGTTAGGGGAATCAACACTAAGTAGGTCAATCCTAAACCGACTAGGATAACTGACGTCAGTACTAGGGCTTTGGTACCTCGTCAGAATCTCCCCTATCTCATTCAAGCTCAACATCATCCATGGCCCATCAACCCTTTGGTAAATCCTAAGGTTTTGGGTGTGGTAGCAGTACAAGGCATGGAGATTACTTCTCCAAGTTCTGGCCATGACTATAAATGGGAAAATCACAAGAAACTCAAGAAAAGCTACAACAATGGCGGTTCAAGAACACGCCAAGAACAACCAAAACCCAGAAAATCAAGAAATAAGGATAAAATGAAGAAATGTATACTTGATTCGTAGTTTGATGAAGGAAGCACGAAGAAATCAAGCATAGATTTCAAAGAATCAAGATCAAACTCAGAAGTTTCTAGATCTTGCGGTTTTGAAGCTTGATAGTTCCCTCTCAATGGCAACAGTGATAAAAGATTGCAAAATGAAAGGATTTTGGCTTTTATACCCAGATCTAAACTGGTACGGTTCAAAGAAACGGGTAAAGTGCCGCCGCCTCCTCTCCACATTAATGTTCTGGCGAGTTCCCAATAAGAATGTCTCGTCAATAATGGGGCGCATTCCCCAATGTGTAATAACCGGTGAATAAATTATTATGCCTCGTGATTCATAATAACCCATTCATATTCGTTTAATCCGAGGTTGAGCACCACTTCCTTCTCGGCATAGCCGAGCTAGAAAGTCAGGGGCCACTGAATGGTATAAACCGAGGTACGACCGTGGGTCATAATCGGAAAAGGCCCAATGGATTAGGCCCAAAATATAATCCATATAAATCTCAAATACGACATAGGGAGTGGGCTATCCTACCAATACTCGTCATGCCTTCTCGTCATTTCCCACTATGTCGACCTAGACATAGCAGAGTGAATAAAATGACTAAGGCACAGAAATAACATATGCCGACCAAGGCATTTATATATGCCGACAAGGCACCTACAAAGGCCGACGAGGGCCACACCAAAACACGACCAAGTGCCTCCTCGATCAACATCAAGGCAAGGAAATGGGTTTCCCTATCCTTGCTCCTCTCTTCCTCGGCATTCATACATGTTCGCGTAACATCATATGACGAGAATCATACATCATAGGCATACGTATAGAAGGCAATTCAAATTCTACTCAAACAAGGATTGTGAGAAGTTATAATCCCTCTAGGATTATAACCCTCCTCTCTCACAACTACCTATTAAAAGATGGACTCTACATCCTACACCTATAAATACAAGGCATAATTCATATAATTCAGGTGAACGCATCTTTTGACTCTCAGTTATTGTCAATTGATTTGCTCTTTATATTACACAAATACTTACTTTTACGTCGGAGGGCCTTCGCCGGTAAAATCCCGGCTTAGTTTACGTGTTTGTTCATATTTTTCAGGCTATTCAAACATACAGAATACAACCTGCCGTTTAATTTGGGTTGATTCGAACATTTTTGGCATAATCAACTCCTATTATGCCTCTAATAATTTTATCCAAAAAAAGAGAAAGAAAAACAAAATCATTTAGAGTAGGTCTGCTGAGAAACGCGTTTCTCCATAACTATGGAGAAACGCGTTTTTAATAGCCAGAAGCTATACGTTTGATAACCAGAAGAAAATTTATGGATATCAGTCTCAAAGGGTTCTGGATATCCAGAAGCTTTGGAACGGATATCCAGAAGCCTTTGGGCGGATATCCGTAAAAATAGATTTGAAGCCAAATTCAAGGCCAAGACCGAAATTGCTTATTGAAGGTTTGGATATCCGAAACCTTCAAATGTATATCCAGAAACCATCAAATGAATATCCGTAAACATTTTGAAAGTTTCTCGGATATTCATTTTGAAGGTTTTCGGATATCCGTAAACCTTCAAATGTATATCCAGAAACCATCAAATGAATATCCGAAACATTTTGAAAGTTTACGGATATCATTTTGAAGGTTTCTGGATATCACTTTCATAAGCTTCCGGATATCCTTTCAAAGGGTTACGGATATCCGTAACCTTTGAGATCGATATCCGTAAGCAACTATGGGACAAGGTCATGGCCAATACAAAAAGTTTCTGGATATCCTTTCAAAAGGTTCTGGATACCCGTAACCCGTTTCTCCATAACTTACGGAGAAACGCGTTTCTCCCTAGATTTTACGAATCATTTACTACCCACTTTATTTGGATAAATTGTTAATATGAGCCATTAATTTCATTCCATAAAAATTTAAATTAAATCATTTAGTTACTTGATATTGAGTTTGTTCCACTGTGTGTTAGTGTGTGCGCGTATGGAATGAGAGGATCCTCTCTTCTCTTTAAAGAAATGTTCAAGAAGTTGATGTGTGGAAGTAATTTAGTTATTACTAATAGAAACAATAAATGAGGTTTATTATTTGGGACTATTGCTTAGGAATGCAATGACTACTACATACATTTGTCTTCTTTTTTTCCATTTGTCTTTCTTATTTTTTTTTAGGCAAAAATCATATTCTGGTCACTGAACTTTTAGGCCTATTTCCAATGTAATCGTTGTACTTTTACTTTTTTCAGATGTCCTCACCGAACATTTTTTATTTTTCAAATGTGCTCGCTCCATCCATAATTTTGCTAAATCATTAATGAAAGTTAGTCATGATGATCGACATGCATGTTGACTGAACTTAGGTAGTGAAACTTTCGCCTAACCACGCACATGAGCTCCACATGATGTCCCTCCTAACAGGCATGAACACCATCAACTTGGTTAAAATCATAACGAAAATAAGTTACGCGAGGTCACGTGATTAATTTTTGTTATGTTTTTAACAAAAATCGAAAGGCATAATCGATCAGCTTTGTGTTGCTTGCAGTAAGATAGACATACAATTTATATTTACAAAAATCAACCAAATTTTTAGGTGAAAGTAATATTACCAATCTCTATATATAAGTAAACTAACCTTCCACATTCATCGCTAATTTATTCAGTACACATTTTCCTTTGAATCCTTCTTTTGTTTTTCACGACTCGCCTCAGGCTATCCAGGCAAAGGCAAAGAGAGATTAGAACAAGAAAATTTCTTGAATTCCAAAAACCCAATCCACCAAATACAAAGAAAAAAAAAAGTAAAAAAAAAAAAGAGAAATGGATGAGAATAGGGAAGGAGATGTAAGGGTTCCTCTCATCTCCTCCCTATTTTGCATTTTCGTATTAACCGGAGGTGTGTTCCTTGTACTCTACGTTTTCTTTCCGGCCATCTCCCAACCATGGTTCTCCGTAGTCGCCCTAATCCTTATTGGCTCCCCTTGGATCTTTTGGTTCATGACCTACTTGTACACATGCGCCAAAGCATGTTGCCGCCGTAGCACCACCACCACCTATCAAGACCAGTTCTCAAGGCGGGGTGGCTCAACCAATAATAATCATTCCGTGGCACCACAAAATGCCACCAAAGATGGTGGCTCTCCGGTGACCTCTCCTAATGGCGGAGGAAAGCATGTGCGTTTTGGAGAAGTTGTGGTTATGGAAGGTGGTGAAAATAGTAGGGCTGGGACCGATCATGAATCCATCTCATCGTCGAAAGAAATTGAAATGCCATTGAACAAGGCACCAATGTCTTGACCAATGTGGAAAAAAAAATGGTAATTATTTCATCCTTGTCGTTACGAATTGTGAGGAAACCCTAATTCTAATGTCCATGCAGCCCATGCAAATGCACAACTATTTGTGTTTTCAAGAGAGATAAAAAGAAATTGCATGGAAAAAAATAGTGATGATTATTTGAGCATTATGGCTTATGGAGATCGCTCGGACGATTATGATTATGATTATGATTATGATACATACAATTAGATTGTGAAAGTATAGTGTTTGTTTTTTATTTTCAGAATTGTACGGAAATATGTATATTGCAGAAAACTCTGTAAGATTAGGGAATTATTATGAGTTTTAGCGGATAAACAACGAAATCGTGTGCTCTTTCTCATATAATTAATGCAAGAGTCAAAAACATAGCATAAATAAAAGACATCTTAAGAAAATTTATTCACTAATTATTAAAGAGGGGATTAGTAGGTGAAAAAAGGAAAATTTCTTTTATTGTTTGGTACAATCAGTAGGCTTGAAGGAGACTTGCTTCTTTTCTAGATCATAACCTACCAAGAAGTTCATCTGTGCCAAATTTCCATAAATTGGAATATCTTCAGATGGCCAAAATGCTAGGCATGAAGAATTTTCACTAGTTTCAACAAAGGTGTTCAACTTTGTCAATATTACATCTGCCCCCTTGAAGTGTACCGTAACGTTAGGAACGTTAGTTAGTTGTGATGGAAGATAGCATAATTTCATCATACCTTGTGGATCCGGTATAGGTTGCATTCCGATCACATTCTTCATCGTTGATTCTAACTCAGCGTAGAAATTTGATGGAAGGAAAGTCAATGTTGTTCCTGAGTCAATGATAATGTTACCCTCCGATGATGTCGATGATTTGGGAAGGTCTATTCTTTTGTTGTTAATGCTAAATCCCTTCAATGATAGGAAATAATAGGTATTTCGGAAATTTTTGGGAATAATTGGTGTTGAAACGACCTCGAGACCCGAAACTACACCCCCAAAGTGAAATTTACTAGAATTTGTCGCGATATCATTCAGAAATGAATTGGGTATAAAGCAATGAGAAAACTTTCCATGAATCGAAGATCTTATTTGAGAGATGAGTGAAAGTTTACCCCCTCCGAGGCCAACTATTCCACTGCCCATCGGACTAAAGATACCTCCGTTTATATTTCCGCAACCAAAAATAATATTTTTGAGAGATTTTGAGCCTAATGTGACCATTTCATGTGCAACGTCCCCATTGCTATATGATCCATCTCCATATTTCAAATGGTATTGACAAGTTTCGTTAGTTTTAGAGCAAGAGTTTTGTGAAATAGCTCTACATTTGGATGAAGTACAAGGGAGTGATTTGTAAGTTGAAGAAGTATGTGGATCAAATATGGGACCGATTTGTTTGTAACAAGGATTGCAAGGTTGGCATTGTATCCATATAAGATCACTAGCGGTATCAGTGATTGCTAGCACTTCAACAGGAGGCACGCCAACGGATATTTTCATTAGAAACTCCCCGTGGTCAGGGATTACGTCAGTTTGGAGATTGGTGAGTTTTGAACCGAATTTCGAATTTAGATGATTGGCACGGTTGAATGAACGTCGCAAAGAGCCAATCAAGCGTTGGGAGGGATTCAAGGAAGGTTGATGAAAGGGAGATATAGGTGAATCTCGGTGGATGAGATCAACACTAAAACCTACATTAGTCGCGTCGATCAAAACAAATTCAAAGCAAAAAATTGTCGTTATCGCGAACAAAGTTGATGCAAGTGAATGATATCTCACACTTGTTGCCATGGTTGATTTTGAGAAAGAAATGAGAAATTTGCATGTTTATGGAGAAGAAAGAGGAGGTTTATATTGAAAAGAAAGTAAGGATGTGAATTTATTTGACCAATTTAATCTTTGAGATTGCTGAAATATGCCTAAAAGGATATACACTAATAATTGCATGGATTTTGATCATATTATGATCACTATCATTAACTCACTATGCCAAAAAGGCAATTTATCTCATTGATATATATCCCTTGCTAAGAAGAAAAATGCTCTTAGTTAATTTCCCTCTCTCTCTCTCTCTCTCTCTCTCTATACATATATATATATATCTATATATATATATATATATATATATATATATATATATATATATGTGGATTTATGAAGAAATTTCTCCTTTAAGCTAGAAGAATTTGATTATTTTCCTTATGATATAATGTAAAGTTCATAAACTTCCTATACATAATGGAAATTAAAAATGTATCCATAAAATATATAATCCAATTAAGGTATTTAAATAAAATTATAGAGTACTAATTTTGATATCATGGTTAATTGAAATGACTCAAAGTATGTTAAATTTGATGGCAACATAAGTACAATAAAAGTAACAGCAGGTGGCCATTTTTTAATAAAACAATTTTAAAAAAAATTGAAACCCATATAGCCAAAATTGAAATCAGAAAACTTAAACAAGAACTAAGCCATACATATTTTACAGCTACTATTTGGGGAAGAACATGAATTTTGATTTTCAAAGTTTCTAGGGCTAGTTCTTTAAAAAAAAAAAAAAATCTCAAACAAAGTGGTGTGCTCACAGTGCAACTTCCTCACCTTGCTCACGAGCAATAGAAGCCGATAAGATTCCCAGATCGCGATTTAAGTAAGTTAGAGCGTTTTCACACTCGGAGATTATTCTTGTCACGGAAGATGGCTCCCCAGCAACTGATTCTGATGATCTGACAGCGACTGCAGCATGCGAGTCTCGAAGGTTTCTCAAGTTTCCTAAGAACTGCCAACACAATAAAGTTTACCAAGTTAGCAACAACAACAAAAAAAAAAAAAAAAAAAAAAAAACACTAAAGGGAAATTAATGGAAGAGAGAAATCACACACAACACACGAAATGGCACATTCTGAAACCAAAACTTGGTTAAATAAGCGACCAAGAGAAGTGACCACTAGAAGATCTCGATCTATTGCCTTGTCATTCATGCCTTCCCCAACAACATTACCGGTCTAAAAAAAGGCTGACCGAGAACTCTTTCACTATTCTAATATTGCAACTCTTTCATGGAAGATTTTTAAGATCTGGGGGAAGCTCCCTACCCTGCTACCTCCCACTATAGATAATACTGGATCATATCTAACTATCATTGATGAATTTTCAGATAACAGAAATTTATTCAAGACAATTTTCTTGAGGGGTAAAACTGTAAATTAAACAAGCTAAAGTATCATAGAGATGACATGATATGGGTTGCATCTCTTAATACCTACGGACAGCATTATATGAGTAACTAAAGGAGGCAAACTTAGATAGATCCTATTGAACGGAATAGGGATAGGCCAGAAGCTATTTGAAAAAATATATGTTGTCCTGCAATTTGGAAGCTGCCTCAGCTTTTAAGAAAAAAATGAAATCGGTAAGAGTTAAAACACATATCTTCCGCAAAATGCATGTGTGAATACAAGAATCGCAAAAGAACAACTTCAAAGGGGGAGATAAAAGAGTAAGGCTATAAGTCTATAACTACGTATTAGTCGATAAGAATTTTATTATACTGACAAGTTGGCTCAATCATTTCACGTGATAACTGCGGAAAAGAAACTTGAAAGTCGTTGTTAAGAGTGCCATTTCCTATGCACGGACATATTAATTTAACTGCAAGAGCATGGGAAAGAAGGTGGTATAGAGGTACCTTCAAAAGCATCTTGTATGCCTCCAACAAGCGATTCGCTGCTGGCCCAAAGCCATGTAATTGTGGTACCTCCATCATGTGTGTCCAAGGTCGAATTTCCTACAAATAGGATATGCATTTGTTTATTTAATACCCAGAACTAGCTATATACACATGCATGTTCACGATAATTGTTCCGTTTGAATTACACTCCTCATAACTCGTGGGAAAATAAATTTAAGATTCCTCGTTTCAACTTTACTAAGATGTCAAGTAAAGTTGGAAAGACGACTAAAGGTAGGAGATAGTGAAATTAAATACTCCCTGCATCCAAACAAGACTTCCTTTTGACTTCACACCGGTTTTCAAAATATATTTGACCTTATGTGAAATTCCTATAATGCCCATTACTTAGGATTAAGTTGAACATTAATGAGATAACACTGCATGCGAAAAATCAACAGACAGTAGACAAAGACTACCTTGGTGTAAATTGTATTGAAGGATCTTGCAGTTTCCAAGAAAGATTCGAGATGTGCTCTCAGCTTGGATTCAACATCCTTATAATCTTCATCCGGGTTATATTCGTGCTAAATGCCAAAAGAGTAGACCAATGACATCAAAATATTTGTAATCAGAAACCAAAGGTAAAGCTCCAGAGGTTCTCATATACTCCCTCCGTCCCGAAATGATCTTCCTACTTTTTTAGTTGTTATCACGAAGGTACTTTGAGAAATAATTTTGATTACTTAAATTATCCTAATGAAAATTTGAAATTTATTGTTGATACACCATAATAAATACTATCAATAAAAATTTTAGATGCTCATTAGAACAATTAACCTAAAATTATTGCTCAAAGTACCTTCGTGATAACATCTAAAAAAGTAGGAAGATCATTTTGGGACAAAGGGGGTATAATAATTGAAGTCCAACAAGGTGGAGTCAGACTAAGGATTCGAAATTAACCTTTGCCGCTAAATCATCGACCATCTCTTGAAGACTCAAAAGTCTTTTAGATTGATCAGAGAGCTGTTTCTCCAAATCAGAAATTTCTGGCCTGAAAATGAACTATCATTAAGGAAATGGCATTTTACTAATCCAGAAAAATAATCAAAAAACATGTCTAATTTTATTTTTTAGCTATGAAAACCAAATGGCATAGGAAATTTGGAACCGGTATACTTTCTACTATCAGAAGGGAAAAAATCACAACATCAGTTCAGTTCGTAGAGTAAGTGTGATGCCACCAGAAAATCGAGTCCTGATGAGTGCACCCACGTTATGTCCACGTAGGATAAGATGGCACGATTGTCCACTAAAGGTCTGCAAAACGAACACCGTAAGCTAAGCCGGGGGCTTCTCCCGCTAAAGCCCCTCCGGTGTAAAAGTAAGAAAACTGATATGGAATGAGTTCAAAACCGGAGAAAGAAAGAGCTTGAGAGTAGAAAATAGTCCTTACTTGACTTGCAGTCCTTCTATTTATACCACTTCCAGTAAATAGAAGGACTACTTCACAACGACCACTCTCCCGCCTATACAAACCTTTCGATTTTTTACACTGTCCAAATTTGGTATCTCTAGCACTTTATTTCACCCTAGCCATGTTTATACAAATCTGATACTACAAGAATGAAGAGAAGGAGAAAATTACCTGAAAATAAGAAAGGGAGTTTCCAAATAGGATTCCGGACGGGATCACCGGAAAAAATGGTGGTTGAACAGAAACGGACCAACTTTCTTGGAAAAACCTCAAATCAGTAACCCAAACGGCCTAAAAACTTTTCCTTGATGCTCGGATTGCACTAACGAGGGGTTTAATCGGAGGAAAATGTCAGAAAAACGGTCGAATGGAAGGGATTGAAGCTTGACGGAAAGGGTAACTGGTTCGCCGGAGAAAAGTGAAAAGGTTAGAGAGAGAATGAAAAGTGAAAAGTAAAAAAGTAGATGGTGGGCCACTCTTTATTTATACCGTGAAGTCGAAAAGGCGTAAGGTGAAAAGGCTCCTTTTAATTGTACCATCACAATCGTCATTAAATTCAAATTAAAGTGGTCGGAGCAGTTATCGAGGACGTGAGCAGTTATTACGAAAATGACGGCCCATTTAATTTAATAAGGTGACAGATCATCAAATCAACACGTGACAAGAGTGAGCGACATCATCAGGCAAAGAGGCGATACCCATCTCGCCCAAATCCGTTATTTGGCGAGATCAATTTCAACTTGAAGCAGACGAGGTCACTTATCAGCGAAATGAAGTACACAACAGGACCATAAATAGTCCCAGTCATGAACTGAGGGGATACTGATGTGCGCAAATAAAATACAATCATAGTGTCAAACGAAATATGAAGACCGTTGATCAGCAAAACAATTGTGGCTGATGTGGAAAAGTCAACCCTCATGATCAAACCGCCATATTGAAGTCAAGCGACTTGAAATGACCAGATGGACGAGTTGAGGAAAAAAGAGCGAGATGGTAATCTCGCTTTAGTCAAGATAGCAAGCTGGTCAAAGGTCAAGAAAGAAGGATTGGCGAGATGGACGTGGTAAGCGAGATCAATGATCTCGTCCCGCTTCCAAGTATCCCATTATGGGGCAAGCCAAGTCCGGCCAAGTGATTAACCCAGGCGAGATGGGTATCTCGCCTAAGAGAATTGTACCTTCATTAAATGTTCTTTGACAAAGGGGATACTTTCTCTTACATCAAGGACGGCATTAAATGAGACAATAAATTTGGCAAGGGACAGCTCACACTGTTGAGCCCCAAAATCCCGTAAAACAAAGTACATTCGGCTAAAGTTGGTGGGAAATGGTCAGGGGGATCACATCAAGCCACCCTATCCCCTTATCATCATGATAACCCTATGGTCCAATCAACTTATCAATATCAGCCTATCAACCTATCTATCAACGGATCACCTTATCACTCACCTTATCACTGGAAGTGGTATAAATAGAAGGACTGCTTCACAAGTCAAGTAAGGACTATTTTCTACTCTCAAACTCTTTCTTTCTCCAGTTTTGAGCTCATTCCATATCAGTTTTCTTACTCTTACACCGGAAGGGCTTTAACCGGAGAAGCCCCCGGCTTAGCTTACGGTGTTCGTTTTGCAGCCTTTAGTGGACAATCGTGCCAGCTTATCCTACATGAACATAACGTGGGTACACTCATCAGAACTCGATTTTCTGGTAGCATAAAAATGCTTGAAACAGATAAGGCACTAAAGAAAGGATTTGTGCCCAGTATTCAACAGTGACTTGGATATTGAGTAGCCAACGAGGACCTGTTTAGACCGGTATATGCTTTGATTCTATATGGCTGTCCATCTACACCAGAATAATGTTGTTAGTAGTTCCAATGCAGCATACAGTCCCAAGTGGTTAAAGCTGTAGGGAGGCAATACCAATTCCTTTCAAGGCCAGGCTTCATATCATATACATGCTTTCCATGGGCTCAACCTTGTGGCACCTCCTCTACCAACCTCATAGGTAACTCTACGGTCCTAACTCACGGAACTTCTTTGTAGCTCAAAGGCACACACACACACATAGCATGAAATCCCAAAATCTAATCCAGCATTCAATAGATATAATCAGTACTCCCTCCGTTCCAAAATGAATGTCTAGTTTTACAAAAATCTTGTTCCAAAATGAATGTCCAAATTTTGGAGAAGTTACCAATCATTCATCATCAAACAAACAAGTTCTAATTCACATTAGCATTAACACTAATGATGCAATAAAGTGAGATCATTAAAGGTTTTTATGCATTTATGTATTTATATGCTACTAAATTACTTCAATGTCAACTTTCTTAAATTTCCCAGAAACTTAAAATTGGACATTCATTTTGGACTGAGTATATACCATGGAGCTCTAGCTCTAGAGGTATTTCCTACTCTCTTCTAGCGGAGACGTTAAGAGTTAAAATTTCGTCGGGAACAACATTATGGAGAAATTATTTATCTTGTTGAAGATATATCCCTTATCCTATTTATATGTCTCCATTTGTGTAGTCTTTCAAAGCATAACCGTAGGATTGAGGCAAGGTCATGTCTCATAACCTTAATAATAAATATAATTATCCCTCCGTCCCAAAATAAATGTCGCATTTGACTAGTTAACGTTTTATAGAAGGTGCTTTACTAGTTTGTATATTGATTGTATAGTGATAAAATTGCAGTCTCTTATTTAGAAACGCAACATCTATTTTGGGACGGACCAAAAAGGAAAGTGCAACATTTAATACGGGGCGGAGGGAGTAATAAAGAAGAAAAAATATATAACTGATATATGTTCTCTGCTCAATTTCATAAAGAGTCTCTAAGAAGTCATCATTCTTTATTTAGCTGTAGAATACACCGAATGAGAGGATATTACATCCTTATGTGGTGCCAAAGGCTGCAGTGAAAGAGACCTGTTCGAACATATTTTCTCTTTTTTTTTCACAATATAATTTCATCTCAGCTAAGGCATCTTCTTCCACAAAACAAGATATTTTCAATTTAAGTCTCGGTTCAATAAATCAAACCAAAAAACTTCAACCATATTCCAGAAAATCCATTCCGCATAAGAGCAAATGCATCTTAGTATGGAAATTAGATGGCAAGGAAAGAAAGCATAAAAAGAATTAAGAAGAAATGGGGAAGCAATGGACGAACAGGTCCATAGCTAGTCAGTTGGCCAGGTTAAAAGCAATATCATAAGTTAGTTCTAGATTTGAATTATTAATTAGAGGTAATAGTTTGGAAAAGAAGATGAGTATCCACAGGAAGCTACTCAACTTGGCTAGCAACAAATCGACGACTATCTACGATTATGGCAAAGTAGAAACACAGACTCAAGCCCATCGGGCATCAGTAACAACTTGGAAAAAAAAGGAATTGTGAAAGGAAGCTTCTCCTCAACATGAAAAGGCAAGAAGGTTAGGCAAAGCAGAGAACACATAAAACGTTTGGCTCACATTTATGTTACCAGATTCGACTCATTAAAAGAATCCAGGCTGGATAATATCGAGCAAAAGAAGATGATCTTACAATGGATATATTGACTGAATCTGCACATCCGCGGGAAATAACTTGCATTCTTCAGAGAATATTTGAGCTTGTCTTTCAGCAATAGAATCTATCAGTTGTATGTCCTTTGTTACCTGCTCATCAACACTACAAAAAGAAGAGGAACGCAAAATAATAAATGAAATCCAGGAAATAACAATTTACAAAGACAAGAAAAAGATTAAAGCATGCATGCAGAGTAAAGAGGATGAACAAATTTAATTCACAAACGACACTTTCTAAATGAATATTTCTGTGTAAAATATTGGTCTGCCAACCTCCATTCAGGATTATCAGCATAAAGGCTAGCCTCCACAAGATCTACAATCAGTCTAAGCATCTCAGTTCGATCTTCGTAACTTCCTCGTCCCTGCAAGAAGCGTTAGCATTTAACAGAGGTCAGTCTCCAGAAATACTTAAGCCCTATAGCTTAACTCATTGACAAATAGTTGCTACTAACAGGGAACCATTCTGTACTTCTATCACAAGAATTGTGCAACTAAATAGTACTCCCTCAATCCCTAAATAAGTGCCCATTTTTTCTTATTCCAGAAAATTAAGGAAGTTGACTTGTAAGCACTATTAGTAGCACATGTACATAAATACACTTAATGGTTACAACATACAATTGCAAGTGAAAATTCTTCCAAATTTTATCCCCACCTATTTTTTTAGGAAAATGATCGGCATAGTGATTTAAGTCGAAGAATGAAAGGGACTGAGTTGGCCTCAAACACGTCATCGCCCACGTCAAAGCATATCACGTTCTCTCCTCTCACCGGTCCCTCTCTCTTCACGAGTCCCATTACCCCAGGTCTCTTCGTCTCTCAATACAAATTTCTAACTACCCCAACTTTGTCCATTCCTATATGATCAGATAAGACTTCCACTATTTCTTTTTGTTCTTTCAATTTGAGAAACAATTCGGAAGTTATCCATTGCTGCTACTAACTGATATTGGGATTAACAAATTGAAATGAAAAAACTTACAAAATGCTCAAAATTCACAATCAATATTAATTCTAGCATGACATCAGGCTAGAACTACTCATATCTATTTTACTCCGGCAGTAACAGGTGAAATAGGCTCATCAAATCAATTAAAACAACACATAATGTTCAGATTTCGAAAATAAGCGAAATCACAGATTTAGGTGGGACTTGATAGAGCTGAGAGAAAGCAAATGCAAATGTTGAGAATGATAAAGTGATGAAGTCATAGAGATAAGTGGGTCTTGGGAGGATTAAGATAAAGAAGATGAAAAATATTGAGAACGGTTGTGTGAAAAGACTCACGCGCCGAAACGTTGTGTGTAGTTTAAGCCGGTATGTGTCATCAAACAGTGGGCAAAGATGTTGACAAGTAGCACACCACGTAGATCGGAATCAATTTTCGCTATGAAATAGTCCCTTTGTGTATCATTACCCTTTTTTTTTGCTTTTTTTTTTTCTCTCTCTCTCTCTCTCCCCCTTTTTTTCCTCACATTTTTTCTTTCACGATGAAATATGAGGATTCATGCTAGCCAACCCAAATTATTTTGGGACTAAGGATTTGTTGTTGTAGTTGTTGTTGTTGTATAGTTGACTAAGGTTGAGTTAGTAACTTCACTAGAAGCTGAACCACAGTCATTAGGCAGTGGCGAAGTCACACCAAGTCCATGGATGTCACATGACCCCCTTTGATTTTGAGATATGACACTTAATACTTTTAAATTTGGAGAAATGGTATTCATACCTCTGAAAACTATAAGTTTGACCCCCTTCATTTTATGTAAAAATTACACTTAAGTATTTTCATGACCCCTATTTGATCTAAAGTGAATCACTTATGCATTTTTATTTTTCACTACATTAATCTTGACCCAACAACTTTGTCACATTCTCAGGCATGAACCAAAATATGAAAATCTAGACCCCCTTATGAAAAATTATGGATCTGCCACTGCATTTAGGGACAATTCATTTTCTAGAAATGAAAACTCGTTTAGGGATAGGAAAGGAATCTATATTTATCCCTGATTCTACTTCTTCTTTTCTGCAGTTGCTGATGTTAAAGGCTTCAAAAGGGAGAAGGATGCTAGTATTTTGGGAGTGTGGGAGTTTGATATCCTGTGGAACACTTGGTTAGATAGAATCATAGAAAACATAGAATTCTAAAGATAACTCAACATCCAAACACCTGCTTCAGCATGGATTGTGTTGATGAATTCTTTTTGCTAAGGATGACTTTAGAGGAGTCCCCATTTCAGTGATGAGCAGGACCGGAGAGCTCTGATTTCTTGAGTTTTCATTGTTTATCCTCTCTTGTTTAATTTGATGGACTTTTTATCTGCTGTTCCTAATTATCTCATTTCTATTTATCATATAATCCTCTTTTCTTATCTGAACAAAAAGCATATATAGTATCTTCATGGTGGGGTGCAGTGCAAGGGCCACATGGAGAACAAGGGAGACAGTACCCCCCCCCCCCAAAAAAAAAATGTTTGGATCATGAGAAATTTACTCCCTGATAGTTATTAAAAGTGTGATATTTTCCCACTAAATTATTAATTTTATCAATTTAGACCCATTTCTGCAACGAAAATTGCATTAGAAAATAATTTGACCCCCATTTGATCCAAGTTTAGACTCTACCATTTAATTTCATATTCTTATAATAATTTTGCACCCACTTTAAACAAAGCCACTGGTGGCGTGTTCTATGCTCCCTAATAGTATACGTTTCTGCCACTAAACAATCAGAGAAGGTTAGGTATTTGGCTAGAAGCTTCTCGAAATTCTAGCCAGCATACCAAAAACACGACTTTAAGCACAGGGATGGTTTAAACCATTTAAGGAGACATTTTTTTCACAGATAAGCTGATACATTATCCAGGATTTGGTCTTATCAAATCATGTCGCTTGGAATGAGTTGATCGATCCAGCTGATCCAGCTGATCCAGCGATCTGAACATGCAGAATAGCTAGAGGTGTGCCCTCAATGTGCCACTAAAGCGTAACATCCCACAGCCAGACCAATTGTCATACTGCACAGAATTTGTGGTCACTTTGAGATTGCTAAAAGTGCCATCCTCGCCTTCCTGCAGTAGCCATGGCTTAATCCATCCAGGCGATGTATAAAAGTGTTATTCCTGAAAAATCCCACATCAAAGGGCCTAAAAGCCTAATTATCTACTTGAAATATTTCAACAGATACTATTGGGTTTCAAATTGTATTTGAAGGACTATCTGACTGAAGAATCCGAGTCCATCCTACCTGAAACCTTTTCTAGCAAAGCAGCACTCATTTCTTTTTTGGGGCTTGTTTAGATCCACACATTTCTCTCAGGCTTGCAACCTGTCATTTAAGGCATGCCAACTTATTTGAAAATTCCCAATTACATCAAGTCAAGTACCTACTCCCTTTTGAAGGGAAGGACTGAAACACAAGTTCCAGTTTCGATGTTCTTATAGGAAACCCCTAATTGTTGGTACAACAAATGTTTTTTTCAATCAAGCAGGCCGAATGAAATCCATTGGTGATGTGGACAGCAGAAAAAAACTTTGGTTACCCTTTTTCCTGGGCTGGTTAAATGAATCGTACTCTTGCAGATGGCTCACCATTTACAGATAGTTTTCGATTATAAATCAGCTTCCTTATCCTTGGAAGCATCCATCTTGGGCAGAAGGAAAAATTGAAGAAGCAAAGGCATTCGTCTAAATGGAGATAGGCATTGGACTCCTCAAGAATTATCTGATATTTCCAGTTCAATCGCCTTGCTTCGAGATGTTCTATAGGAATATTTGGTTTTTCATTCCCTAATGAAGAAGGTTTACTCAAGGACATGTATAAATCCCATTGTGGCTGATCATCCTCTTGGACCAGCTATTGATCATCACTTTGGAAGCCCATTACCTCACCAACTGACAGTAATAAGAAAGCCATTTCAAAATACAAGTTTGAGTGGAAATTAATAGTCCCTCCGGCCCAAGATGATCTTCCCACATTTTTGGTTGTGAATACGAAAGTACTTTGAGCAATAATTTTAGGTTAAGTTAATTAGCCTAATGAAAATCTAAAAATTGATATTGATAATATTTATAGTGGTGTATCAATAACAAGTTTTAAATTTTCATTAGGATAATAAGTTATTGATCAAAGTCCTTCGTATCTACAACCAAAAAAGTGGGAAGATCATTTCAGGATGGAGGGAGTATACAGCTACAAAAAATGCTGTACGCCTAGTTATTTCCTTAATTTTCTAATGGCAGGATTGAGAAACATGGTTGTTTCCTCTTTTTATAACCCTTTTTTCTATTGGTACTTAACATCCTAAATTCTCATCCTATTTGCAGATGCATAAACAAAAATAGCATAAGGAAACACGTTGGTTATGGCCCAGCTAATGGTACAGGTGTACCAGCAATAGAAAGAGGATGAATATTCAACGTTGTCTTATGGCTGTGATGACATCACTCTACAATCTAAGTTTCGATGGAGTGCTTCACGATTTCAATTATAGGCCTTGATTTAGGAAGTAGATAAGCAAGAAGAGGCTCTGTGAAATGAGAATTGTCAGATACGCCCTAGGATCATCAGTCCATTCATCCTTCCAACCAATACACTAAGCCCACATGTGAATGAATTTTCGCATTTAGTATCTGTCAATCATAATGACCCAAACCATCCAGATGGAAGTACATAACACTGCTTACAACTACAAGCAATAGTTATATATGATATATCATTGATTATTACTATTAAAAATAAAACTAATCATACTTCTTGGCATAGGACCAGCTACATACGTATTAGAACACTCAAAAGAATGATATTGTATAATAATATCTATAAAAGAAATACATTTTGATATAATGTATCACATAATTACCAATAACATCCAACAATCAACATTCTAGTAAGCATATGTCAAACTCACTTGAATGGCTTCTGTATCAATGCTTGTGGTGATACCAAGAAATTTTGCAATCTCAGCTAAATCTGCAAAATAGGCATTTCACCAGTTCTTTAAGCAGAAAATCTTGGCAAGGCCAGAACCAGAGGCTATAGTTACAAACATATCACCTATAGGAAGTTCACTATTGTAACAATCTTTATTGATATATTGTAACAATATTACCTCCACTTAACACTTAATCATAAAGTACTTTGCAGAAAGACAATAAATACAGTCGTCCTCCAAATTGTAAGTGGGGAATATAAAGAATTTCAGCACACATATAAACTCCCTTGTTTGATTCAAAGAGTCCAACTTTTGGGAGTGCTCCACTCAAGTCATATCAAGGAAAAGCTTCCATTTTTTATCATACTTAACTTCTTCTGATGCATGCATTAAACAAGTGGGATACTGCTAGAAACTATGTGTTATAGTGATTACTTTGAATGCTGTAATTTAACTTTTAACCATTTGACATTTCAAATAGGGACTCTTTTGAGTGGAATGGAGGGGGCGAAACTGGAAGCATAGTAGACTACGAAAGACTACCCCCATTCCCCTTCCAGAAAAAGAATCGTGCATTCCTTTTGGGGGATGTCCATCCAAAGTAATCAACTTCAAATTTTCTCTTGTGATTTTTACAAGGATATAAAACACGTTTGATCCAACAAAGATTTTCTGTTATTTAAGATAACTCCCCTGGGCAGCAATTTATCTCTTAAAGTGGAAAATGAGTATCATATAAGTCTTCCAATATACACTTCAATTATAAATTGACTAATTAGTTTAAAAAAAAAAAAAAACTAAACAAATAAACTGAACAAAATTCAACACAAGACCCAAGAAATTAAAAGGAAACATTTATTCATCCCAAATAAGTGCTGCATTTTCTTTATGTTAAACAAAGGGAGAAAAAAAAAAGATGCAACATTTAACAGCTGACGAGGATAATATTACACACCAATTGGGTCAATGAAATCAAATACAAAACGGATTTAAGTAAAAAGCTAAAAATTGAAGTGAAAGAAAACTCGTACATTGTATCCGTGAGGTCTCTTCGTCCCTATCCATGGCATCTCCTTGCAGATTCTGCTGAGAGAACGGGGACTTATCACCCAATAACCTACAAAAATTCAGCATCAAATTTAACTTAAACCCTACAAAATCTAAAAGCAAGTAGATATGTGTGTGTGAAGGTAGAGATGGAGAGAGGACTTGAAAAAAAGCCACTCGAGAAGGGCGTAACGCTCCATGCCGGCAAAGAGGAGAGATTGTGATGGAGCATTGGCTCTTGGATAATTCAACATTGCTAATTTCCTTTGCATTTCCTCCATTTGCTTCGCTGCCATTTTTCCTTCGATCTGATCAAATTCTGCCTCGGATTTGCTTGCTACTGCTCCTCCAAAATTGAATTACTGTTTAGACCAAAAATAATCATCCGGAATACACTGAATGGAAATTAAATTGAGTAGAAATTACACATTACCTATGAATTAACAGATTTGATGATCGTTTCAAGCAGTTTCAGTTGAAGAGATGAATCGATTGTTCGATCTTTCGATGCATAATTTCCTAAGATTTAGTGTTAGCTCAAAGTTTAGGGCTCGGAATTTTGAATTTTTAAAATTATTCAATAAGTCACTCCGGACGCCCGGACGGCTATAGAAGTCGATTCCAATTTGTACGGGAGAGCAGGGGTGTTCACGGTCAGGGCTGGTCCGGTTTTTGGCAAAATTTTAGAAAATCAGGATTGGATCAAATACTTCGGTTTTGTAAAAATTTAGGATCAGGACCAGTCCATTACATTATAGGACCGGTCCCATCGGTCCGGTTCCAATGGTCCGGTTTCGGTCCGGTTCCACCGGTTCTACAAATTACAATATAATATAATTTTTTACAATAACAAAATCTACAAGCAAGCATATTTAAAAACCAAATAGTTGAACAAAATCAACAATTAGAGTAAATATGATTTTTTTTGGACATTTTGGGATGGAGAGAGTATTACTTTTCTTTTACTAAATGAACAAAATGAATAAAGATAAATACAACTCGAAAGGAGGAGAGTTGTGGCGATTATGAACAGAGGAAAAGAGAGCTATGAACCATTTAATCATTATAATCACACTATAATAACTAATCACACTATAATAACTCAAGGATCTAGGAACATAAGGTGTTTTGGTATACATGCTTGTCAGGCATCGGGTGTTTTGGTTTTGGTTTCTTTGGAGAGACGGGTGGATAGTTAGTGGGTAATGGGTAATGTGTATTGTCGTATTGGGGTAAATGCCTATAAAAGGTAAAAAAATATATATATATATATATATATATATATATATATATATATATATATATATATATATATATATATATATATATATATATATATAATATATATTTCGGTCCGTCGGTTTCGGTCCAGACCGCGTATATTTTTTCAAAACCAGGACCGGACCAAATAATCGGTTCCATAAAAATTTGGAACCAGGACCGGACCAATACTATTTTTTCGGTCCGATTTTTACTGGTCCAGTTCGATTCTACTGATCCGGTCCGGTTCCTCGGATTTTTTGTACAGCCCTACGGGAGAGTGACCGAGAGTTCTAATAAAAAATAAATATAAAATATCATAATTTCGTAAAGTTTTTTCTTTATCTATATCTATAGTATCTATAGTATAAATGAGGGAGGTATCGTAAAAAGTGGAATGAATAGTTTCACTCGTCGAAATTATCATTTTGCCCTCACTATTTTGTCTCTTTCTTATTTTGCCCTTAAAAAAAAATTAATTAAAAAAAAATTAAAAAAAAATTACGTGACCTTGGACACGGGCATGTGCTAGTCAATTGATAATTGATGCTAACGAGACAAGAGTTTTTTTTTTCAAAGCAGGTGTGAATAGTTTTTTTTTTTTTCAAGGACATGGTTTTTTTTTTTAATTTTAAAAAAAAAAATTTAAGGGCAAAATGGAAAAGGAACAAATGTATGAGGCCAAAATGGAAAATTCGCCGCTTAAAACTATTCACAGTACTGTTCATGTCGAGTTGGCATGTTGTCATTTATAATATAGATCTATAGTATAAATGAGGGAGGTATCGTAAACAGTGGAATGAATAGTTCCACTCGTCGAAATTATCATTTTGCCCTCACTATTTTGTCTCTTTCTTATTTTGCCCTTAAAAAAATTTAAATTAAAAAAAAAATTAAAAAAAAATTACGTGGCCTTGGACACGGGCATGTGCTAGTAAATAGTATAAATGAGGGTGGGATTGCTACTGTTCAATGAACAGTGCCAAGTGGCAATTTTTCCATTTTGCCCTTACTATTTTCTCATTTTCCTATTTTGCCCTTAAAAAAATTAATTGAAAAATAATAATAAAAAAAAAACCCCCGTGTCCTTAAACACGGGCATGTACTAGTTATAGTTATAGAATATAGATAGACAGATACAAAGTGAATATAATAATATTGTGTACTTCTTTCGTCCCCATTTGATGATTTAGAATTTTGTTAAAATTGAAAACACTTTTACTAAGTAAGTAAATAAAAAATAATTATGCTAATAAAAATTTAAAAATTGTTATTGTATCACGATTAAGAGTAACTCTTGTGAAAAATTAATTTTTTTCAAAATATTATAAAAAAAAACTAGTTTTTAGAACCGTTCATCAATATTATTAGTTAGACTTAGTGCTTTAAAACTTGTTTTTTTCTTATGTTATGAAAAAACTAATTTTTTACAAGATTTTGGCCACAATTAATAATATTTTCAATAATAATTCTTGAATTTTAATTATAATAGTATTTTTTATTTAAATTAATTTATCAAATTTAACTCAATTTGACTAAAATTCTAAGTCAAATGTGACAGAGGCCGTATCTATTGTATAAATGAGGGTGGGATTGCTACTGTTCAATGAACAGTGCCAAGTGGCGATTTTCCCATTTTCCCCTCACTATTTTGTCCCTTTCCCATTTTGCCCTTAAAAAAAATTTAATTAAAAAAAATTAAAAAAAAAAAAAACCGCGTGTCCTTGGACACGGGCATGTACTAGTTATAGAATATAGATAGACAGATACAAAGTGAATATAATAATATTGTATACTTCTTTCGTCCCCGTTTAATGATTTAGAATTTTGTTAAATTTGATAACACTTTGACTAATCTATAGTATAAATGAGGGTGAGATTGCTACTATTCAATGAACAGTGTCAAGTGGCGATTTTCCCATTTTGCCCTCACTATTTTGTCACTTTCCCATTTTGTCCTTAAAAAAAATTAATTAAAAAATAATTAAAAAAAAAAAACCACGTGTCCTTGAACACGAACATGTACTAGTTATAGTTATAGAATATAGATAGACAGATACAAATACAAAGTGAATATAATAATACTACTCCGTCCCAATAAGAGCTGTCCATTTTTTGGGCAGCACGCAAATTAAGGAATTGGGGGAAAGTAAAAATGATGTGAGTGTAATTTGAAAATAAGAGAGAGAATGAGTGGAAGAATAGTAAATTATACTCCCTCTGTCCCGGCTCAAAAGGCAAAGTTTGTGCCTCGCACGCAAATTAAGGAAAGTGATGTAGGAAAGAGAAAAAGTGTAAATGTTGTGAGTATGAAAAATTAAATAGGAGAGAGAATGAGTGGGAGGAATAGTTAGGAGAGAGAATGTTGTGAGTGTAAAAGTAAAGTAGGAGAGAGAATGAGTGGGTAGAATAGTAATAAAAACTTTTCTTTTTGGGAAAGTGTCATTTTAAATGGGACACCCAAAAAGGAAATTTGTGGCTTTTCGACCGGGACGGAGGGAGTAATGGTGTTGTGAGTATTAAAATGATGGAGGAGAGAGAATGAGTGGAGGGAATAGTGAAGATTCCTTTGCCAAAAAAGGAAAGTGAAAGCTATTAACGGGACACCCAAAATGGCAAAATGGGAAGCTACTATTGGGACGGAGGGAGTATTGTATACTTCTTTCGTCCCCGTTTGATGATTTAGAATTTTGTTAAATTTGATAACACTTTTACTTTTACTAAGTAAGTAAATAAAAAATAATTATGCTAATAAAAATTTAAAAACTGTTATTGTATCACGATTAAGAGTAATTCTTGTGAAAAACTAATTTTTTTCAAAATATTATAAAAAACTAATTTTCAGAACCGTTCATCACTCTTATTAGTTAGACTTAGTGATTTAAAACTTGTTTTTTTCTTATGTTATGATAAAACTAATTTTTTACAAGATTTTGGCCACGATTAATAATATTTTCAATAATAATTCTTGAATTTTAATTATAATAGTATTTTTTATTTAAATTAATTTATCAAATTTAACTCAATTTGACTAAAATTCTAAGTCGAATGTGACAGAGGCCGTATCTATAGTATAAATGAGGGTGGGATTGCTACTGTTCAATGAACAGTGCCAAGTGGCGATTTTTCAATTTTGCCCTCACTATTTTGTCCCTTTCCCATTTTGCCCTTAAAAAAAATTTAATTAAAAAAAATTAAAAAAAAAAAACCCTGTGTCCTTGGACACGGGCATGTACTAGTTATAGAATATAGATAGACAGATACAAAGTGAATATAATAATATTGTATACTTCTTTCGTCCCGTTTGATGATTTAGAATTTTGTTAAATTTGATAACATTTGACTAAGTAAGTAAATAAAAAATAATTATGCTAATAAAAATTTAAAAATTGTTATTGTATCACGATTAAGAGTAACTCTTGTGAAAAACTATTTTTTTTAAAAATATTATAAAAAAATTAGTTTTCAGAACCGTTCATCACTCTTATTAGTTAGACGTAGTGCTTTAAAACTTATTTTTTTCTTATGTTATGAAAAAACTAATTTTTTACAATATTTTGGCCACGATTAATAATATTTTCAATAATAATTCTTGAATTATAATTATAATAGTATTTTTTATTTAATTTAATTTATCAAATTTAACTCAATTTGACTAAAATTCTAAGTCGAATGTGACAGAGGTCGTATCTATAGTATAAATGAGGGTGGGATTGCTACTGTTCAATGAACAGTGCCAAGTGGCGATTTTCCTATTTTGCCCTCACTATTTTGTCCATTTTCCATTTTGTCCTTAAAAAAAATTAATCAAAAAAAAAAAAAAAAGCCACGTGTCCTTGGACACGGGCATGTACTAGTTATAGAATATAGATAGACAGATACAAAGTGAATATAATAATATTGTATACTTCTTTCGTCCCCGTTTGATGATTTAGAATTTTGTTAAATTTGATAACACTTTGACTAAGTAAGTAAATAAAAAATAATTATGCTAATAAAAATTTAAAAACTGTTATTGTATCACGTAAGAGTAACTCTTGTGAAAAATTAATTTTTTCAAAATATTATTAAAAAAACTAGTTTTCAGAACCGTTATCATTCTTATTAGTTAGACTTAGTGCTTTAAAACTTGTTTTTTTCTTATGTTATGAAAAAACTAATTTTTTACAAGATTTTGGCCACGATTAATAATATTTTCAATAATAATTCTTGAATTTTAATTATAATAGTATTTTTTATTTAAATTAATTTATTAAATTTAACTCAATTTGACTAAAATTCTAAGTCGAATGTGACAGAGGCCGTATAGTAGTATACTACTAAATAACAACTTTCGAATTATTTCGATTGAATTAAAAATTTAAGGAATCGATTGAATTAAAATTTACAGAAAATTGATTTCTCTCAAAATTAACTTGAAATACCCAGCTGATGCTACCATGAAAAATAACTTATCGGGGTGGCAAATCTATATGATTCGTACGGATGTCACTCGGGTTCGATATATTATTTGACCTACAAAATAAGACACCGTTAGGGTGGGGGGGGTCTTTCTCCCCAAAACTCTCTGATGTGATAATCATTAACCAATCTATGGCAAGTATATAAATTATCACAAGACATTTTAGAAAGAGAAAATAGGAGAGAAGTGAACTTACATTGTCAATGATGTGAGGGTGTATATAATATATAGCAAAGTAGTAAAGTCATACTCCCTCTGTCCCGTCTGAAATGTCTTAAAATGATCCATGCACGAAAATTAAGAAAAGTGATGTAGAAAAGAGAAAAAGTGTATAGTGAAATAAATGTTGTGAGTATGAAAAGTGATGTAGGAAAGAGAAAGGGGGGTAGGGAATAGTTAGTGGATATGTATTGTGAGTATGACAAGAGGGTCCCACAAATAAAAAAGTAATAAAAAACTTTCTTTTTTTGGGTTAGGACATTTTAAATGGGACACCCAAAAAGGAAAGTTGGGACATTTCGGGTGGGACGGAGGGAGTATATGGGATTGGGCATGAAACAAATTTGTTGGACCTTTTTGGTGTAATTGGGTCTAATGCTTTTCTATAGGCACATCAGAAGCCCCCGACTCCTTAGCTCGATTATTCATGATCGAGTTGATGAGGCAAATAATGCACATAAGTCGCGAATCACGTAGATGACGAGTTTATATCATTGTCCCTTATTAGAAATTTGTCTATATTAACGGGCTAGAAAATAATGTCGTTGGTATGGGCGAGTTCGGCCCACAAGAGAGATGACAACAAATAATCAAGATACGAGATGCGAGAACCATGATGCTAGATGCGAGAAACGAGATGCGAGAATCGAGATGCTAGATACACAAGACAACTTGCCCTTTACTAGATACCAGAACCATGCAATTAACGAGATACGAGAACCAAGATGCTAGATACACAAGACAACTTGCCCTTGACGAGATGCAAGAATCATGCACTTGACGAGATGCGAAAACCATGATGCTAGATGCGAGAAACAATAATAATGAGTCGGCCCAAGCAATAAGATAGATGCCCATTTGTTGTGAGCTGATAGAGACTTCTCAAGTTTGGAATAAATCTGGAAATGATAATATCGCGTACTGATTTGTCCTTGCCCTGCTTTGAGACAGAATGTGAAAGCCATGTTGTTGTCTGTTGGCTCTTTGTTACTCTAGTGAGATAAAAGGTGATTTGTTTCACCTTTTGAATGTCCCTTACACAAATACAATAGTTGAAGAAGTCTAGAACTTTAACAAAATACTTTCGTGCCCGAGAATGTCAGAGACATTGAATTCCGACCGCTGAACTTTGCCAATAATAGAAGCCATATATCCCATAATGCCAAGCCAATAATGAAATCCGATCATTTGGACTAAGATAATTTAGATGTCGTGGGACTTTATAACGATTTCCTTTACTTGTAATTTGTTTTGACAATTCTGTCAAAATCCCTTCAATCCCACTGGTTCTAGCCATACCCTACTCCCTCTTTAAAAGTAAGGCTTGTCTTTAGGAAGCCTTACTACTCCAAAGTGTTGAGGTCGCTCGTACCGTATCCCTATCACCATACGATGTCGCATAAAACATCTTTCCACAAGTTGAGATGCTATGAACAAGCACATCACATCACAAGTCATGCCAAGCTGGTGCTTCGATGAGCACCTCCACAAGTATGATGTCGCGTCCGACATCTATCACAAGTCAAGATGTTATGAAAAGCAGCATTCTGATCACAAGTCTGGCCAGCTGGTGCTTCGAGGAGCGCCTTCACAAGTCTCAAGTCGAGGATGCCTACTAGGGCGGCATCCTATCTGGCCGTTTGTCATGTCGAGGATGCCTACTGGGGCGACATCCTATCTGGCCGTCTGTCATGTCGAGGATGCCTACTGGGCCGCATCCTATCTGGCCGTCTGTCATGTCGAGGATGCCTATTGGGGCGACATCCTATCTGGCCGTCTGTCAAGTTTGGGGGTGCCTAGTAGGGCGGAAGTCTCACTTGGCCATTTTCAAGTAAGTAGTTTGGGATGCGAGCCCATTAAGTAAAGATGTAGTTTGGGATACTAGCCCCATGCACTTCGGGATGCGATCTCATCAAGTCAAGATACAGTTCGGGATGCTAGCCCAGGCAATTCGGGATGCGAGCCCATCAAGTCTAGCAACTCCTTTGCGGTTCAGGATTCAAGCCTCAGCAAGATGGAGAGAGCACACTCGACGAGCTCTATTGTCCGACGAAAAGATTTAGGCGGTTTCATGAGAGTTGAATATATATAAAACATTCTTCAAGCTGGGCCTTTAGCGGACTAGAAAATAATGTTGATAACTCAGATTGCTAGATAATAAGAAAACTTTTGGATTACGCTACAAGATTCAGAAACTTCATACAATAGCAATGCTTTAAGTACGTGATCTCGATATAATAATTCGGCCCGAGATAACTTAGCCGACTTTGTCATTAGACAACTTTTTTTGCCCAATGGTAAATTTATTACCGGATACTCCAAAGTTGTATTAGTTCAAATTTACCCAATGGTAAATTTATTAGATTTTTAGCAAATTTGTTGGGGTGAGCACATCTATAACTATATAAAAGCTGAAGTGCAAAGCACTTCAGCACACCTACTTTTTCCCGCTCAAACAAGCATCTGAACTCAATAAAGTCCAGATTCATTCCTCCCCATACCAGTTACTTCATACACCCCTAACCCCTTCATACACCCCTAATATATACTCGTAATTCGAAAATACACCGTGATAACAAAATAATAAGCGGAGTCCGTTCATATTCCGTTATACGCCATTTCTTCTCTCTCTCCCTACTCCATTTCCAGCGTCACTCCCTCTTCGCAGAAACATCCTCGCCTTGCTGCAACCAACGCCGCCGTCGCCTCTTCATCTCTTCTGCCATGGTTCGCCGCCCCCTCTCTCTTCTTCCATAGAGCCGAGCGCTCTCTCTTTCTTGCTTCTCTCTTTCTCGCTTCTCTCTCTCTCTCGGTTCTCTCTTTTGCCATGGCTATGTGGAGTTTGTGGGTTGGCTTTCTTTTTTGCGCTATTATTTGTGCAGCGATAAAGAGAGAATCAAAGTCGAATAATCAAATTCCTAGACGCCGCACTCCGATCACCACACAATTGCAGCAGTAAGATGTTGCCACGGTTTCGACACAGGTATCTCTTCTCTCCATTCACCTTTTCTCCTTCTTAATCCAATCTCATGTCCCTAAATTTCTAAATTTTTAACAAATTTAGGGCTTTGGAATTGAAACTCTTTCAAATTTTGGATGATTTCTATCAATTGAGGGCTACAATTTCAATTTAAGATTTAGGGTTTCAATTTCTTCTAGGTCAAAGCATGGTAGTGTTGCTGTCAAATCTTCTGCCATTGATGATTGTTCTCAAGAGACCCAAAATTGGGTGAAATTAGCTTGCATTGATGCCATCAAATGGATTCTGAAAGTATTTTTTTTTTGTATGTGTTTATGTTTGATTTTTCTTTTAATTTATGTAAAAAGGTGTGATTTTTGCAGGCAAGATCAGTTTTTGGCTTTCATTACCGTACAGCTTATTTGGCACTGATGTATCTTGATCAGTTCTTATCAAGGCAAACCTTTGATGTAATTCTTTTGTTAAATAAATTCATAAATTTATTACTCATGACATTTCTTATTAGTTTTAATATTTCGGTCAAAGAACTCTATACGGAAGTTCAGAGTTTCTATTTACACCGGTGATAGATTTCACTTTTTCAAGTGTCATAATTGTAATAGATTAAGTCATCAATAAATATCCTTAAAAAAAAAGTCATCAATTTTTTATCCCAAAATGAATGACCAATTTTTTTTTTCAAATTTGCTTTTAATCAAGAGCAAATTTGAAAATCTTTTGGTCACTAATTTTGGGACAGAAGGAGTAGTTTTAATGATTTGCGTGTTGATGATTTTTCTAGAATGGACATGAGTGGATTCAGTTGGGGTCAGTAGCGTGTTTTTCGCTAGCGGCAAAGATGCAGGAGCAAAATGTACCTGCATTGTCCTGATATCGAATGGATGGTTGTAATGATTATGCATAGGTTGATTGAGGTCAATTGTTTAATTTGCAGGGAAGTTTTTGCGGTGTCAATTGTTGGGCCTTTTCCTACTGCTGTGACTAATCTGTTGGACCTGACCAGGCTGTAAGTCTCTTTGGCCTATTATCGTCATTTTCTTTGAAATTTTTGTTATTATATTCTTCGGTTTTTAGTCACGCTTCAAAAGATGTGTTTGATTAAGTAATTAAGACATGGATGAAGGCCAAAAAAGCTATGGCCAAGGGTTATACTCAATGTTCCGGCTTCTGACTAAAGGTTAAAGGTTAGTTCCCTTCTTATGTCTTTTCAAAATTGAACTCTTTATGTACGATTTGCTAATAAGAATGATTCAAGAAAACTCAAAAGACTTGATAAATATGAAGATAAGTCAAATTTCAGATAAATCTGTCCCATTGACTGTTCTTCGGTAAAACAACCACAACTATTTCTAGAAAATTCCGAACGCCGATCCGAAAGATGCGTTGGAAACTAGATTCAAAGGGCTTTCCAATGGTATATTGCTTGTAAAGTTTGGCAGAGTAGATTGATAGATACAGCCTGCAGAAGTCCACTGAAATTATCAAGAATGTCAAATATTGACCACTTAACTCCCGCATCAGTCATTGTATGTTTCTATCATTGAATTAACTTGATGATTTTCTTATGGAATTTTACCACTCATAATGTTATCTGCACGATATTACAATTGTGCTCCCTCAACTTGATATTTTTGTTTGGTTTTTGTGTGGGGCTATAGTTCAGGCACATCCACGATTTGGTTGTAAAGTTTTCTTGTGTTGTAGGAGGTATATGTGGACCCTGCACGAGACGAGAGCCTGGTAATTGAGCTCTTAGATCTGAAGCACGATGTTGCTGTTACTGGAAGTGCTACCTGGATTTTTCAAGACCTTGCTTTGGAACGGGACGCAGAAGGTTGTGTGGTAATACTTTCTTTACCATTCTTTTATTTGAGACCTAGGATTTCGTAGTTTCTCGCAGCTTCCTAATAGGTGATGCAAGAGTTATATGAAAATCCTTTCCCTAAGTCTGTAATCGAACGCATAATAGTGGTTTGGCTTTTAAATATGAACTCTGAGCTTGTAAATCACCCTCTTGATTGAGATTGCACTAGAATTTTACTTTTATCATTATATTCTTGCAAGTTTAGTGGATTGTTTTCATTTTTGATCTTAAATGTTTTATTTTGGTCATTTAAGGGCTCAGCATTTTAAATTCTACGTGTGTTGTTTTGTATTACTTTAAAAAGTTTTTTTTCATCTATTTATGGCTAAGAAATTTCTGATTTTCAATTTTCAGCTTAGAATTTCTATTCAATGTATGTTGTTTTGTGTTTTCAGATTTTCATTTCAATGTTTGTGGTTATTGTGTTCAGTTTAGATTTCATATATAGGAGTATTTTTTATTTTCTCTTCTCCATACAAAACATTGCACGAGGACGCTTCACAATATTATTGTGTATGAATATGGTTTTATATCTTGATTTTATGATTTTCTTGAGAAGCATCCAATGAAATTGATAAAGGAATATTCACAGTCTATGTGGGTACTTCTTTGTACCCGTTAAGATTCATAAGTTGAAGTGCAAATATTCTTACATGGTCAGGACGACCTGGACACCATCCGATCATATTCTGCTGGAAGTTCTAAATCATAGAAGCTTTCTTATATTACTGTTCAAAGGTAATAACTTGATACATAAATTCCATCCTCTATAAATTTGACTGACTAATATGTTACTATGTAGTACTCCCTCCGTTCCTAAATGAATGTCCAAATTTGCAAATATTTTGTCCCAAAATGAATGTCCAATTTTTTGGGAAGTTTCTAAATCCTCCCTCATCATACAACAAGTTGTAATCCACACTCTGACTCACCATGCAATATGGTGAGATCATAAAGGGTTTTATGCACTTGTGTTACTAAAAATGGTTAACTTTGACATTTCTGCAAATGTCCCTTAAAGTGAATTTTGAACATTCATTTAGGGACGGAGGGAGTATTATATATGATTTCAGAGTCACATACCCTTGCTTTGGGGTTCAGTGACTAAACAATACACACATGGCATGCTTGTTGGTACTCAAAAGTAGGATTATTTTTTTTCGCTTATAACTTCAATCTTTAGCTTTCTGGTCGGTTTTGAAAATGCTAGATAAGTGGAGTTTGTACCCATGTTTTCATGCTTTAATGTTTCCGATACAGGTTTGCTGCATGTATCTGGATTATCAGATAATCATTCAAGGATTCCGTGTTATATATCCCTTGAAACTTCTGCTATTAAGTTCTTACTCAAAGTCATCCTACTACTGCTGTTACGAGTTGAGGAAGTCCTGCCTGATTCATCCTCTAAACTGGATTAATAATTTAATATTCATCTAACGCTCAAGAATTCCGTCTCCTACCATGGAAGCATTTTTTTTTAGAAGTTCTTGGAAGTGCTTTCTCATCATGATAAACTTTTGAAACCAATAGTAGGAACAATTGCTTATAGTCTGGCATATGTAAGCTTGTGTAAAATATCACATTGTAATATGGTAACCCTCCGTCCCAAAATAAATGTCCGAATTTCGTCTTGATAAAGAGCAAATTTGAACATTCATTTTGGGATAGAGGTAGGAATGCTCCTCTTCTTTTTTCAGCATTTTAACGATTTAGGTCACCATGTTTTCTTCAATGGATGGTGCTTTACAGATAATATACAGAGTTCATATAATTTTGATAATGTTGCTGAACGTGATTTCCTTCGGACTGAGGGCGAACCTGGAGCTGCCGGTTACACTATTAAAGAAGCATTAGCTCTAACCAGAAGTATGGTAAGTTTGCTTAATTTTTTCCCTTTATATTATATAAACTTCAAATTCTTCTACAATCCTTTACTTTTGTCTTTCCCCCCTCTCTATAATGGAGGTGAAGTTGGGCATTAGAATTAAGTTGAATGTTTCCTTATGCTTTGACACTTCGAATTCTAGGTTTCTGCACAAAGGTCGATTGCATTACATCTTCTTGCATCTGTACTTGGCAAGGCAATGGACAACTTATTTCTCTCTCTTAATCATCTCTCCCTCTGATCCTAAACTCAATTCCCTAAATTTCTAAATCCCTAAAATTTAGGTCTCTTTAATTGGAATAATATTGGCTTGAAATGCACGGGTGTATTCTTTATGAACCTACTATATGTCGGATCATTTAGACCCCTCAAATCCAAATAGATTCGATCATTTGGATTAATCATGTTCCATCACCATAGTTGGTAGTTGGATGTCTATCATTGTTGGTGTTCTTTTTGTCCTTTCTGATACTCCCTCATTGTTGGCTCTATCTAAACATTTTGCAGGTTATGGTGCCTCACAAATATGAACTATTTATAGAGAAGTTGATGTATCTTTATATCGTTTGGACTCCATTTGCATTTATTTATGTCTCACTAAGCTCTATTTGCAGTTTCATTCTACTTCTACGACTCTACGATTTAGATGTAATTAGGTAAACATATATCTCAAAAAAAAATTGTGAACTGAAATAAGTGAATGGTCTTTGTACATTTGGTATTTATCATATTTTTCAATGTGTTCGTTTCTTTTCTTGCAAATGTTAATTTATGAATTTTGGTTTTGATGTACAGCCAGTGTGGTAGTATCTGGTGTGTTTCAAATGTGACAAATGGAAAATTGGTCTGTATGTATAGCTTAAAAAAAATCATATTCAAGCTTTTGTACTTTGTTTTTTTGAATTTGGGATGACATTGCTTCATCAAACTATGGATAGTACTTCAAACTATGAATATAAAAATGATTGTTGTGTGTTTCTTTTTCCAGCATCTCTTGATAGTTGGAATCAATTGGGATTTCCAGTTACGAGAAAGAGAGTAATGGGTGAGTGGGGAAATGACAAATGCACGGGGTTATACTTTTTATTAAAAAAAAATCTACATTAACATTTATAGTTATAAAAAATCTTTTGATTTAGTTTTTACGATTTTTCAGTTACAATTGCTTCTTGCCTCTAAGAATATGTAATCTACAAATAATAATATTGGAATAATTGAAGAGTCAATTTAATATTTATCCTTATATTTATATTGACTCTTTTATTTATGGCTCTGTTTTTGTCAAAGTGTTATGGTCGTGCGTTTAACGCACGGGTGTTACACTAGTTTTTTTAAAATGTGAAAGTTCAATGAGAATATTTTTGAAAAAAATTGGTTTAGTGAGAATATTTTGAAAAAAAAAAAAAAAAACCCTAGTTTAATGATTAAAATATGGTTTTTTCCCAAGTAAACCTAATAGCCGGGTGAGGATGACGATCTAGTTAATTTAAAAGTGCTGAACTTCGAGTTCTCGACACAAGAAAAGGAATTTTTGGGGGGACTACTTGATGAGTTTTTCTAACCCTTGGCAAATCCTACAGTAGTACCAGATGGCAATGCAAGTATATATGCAAAAATTAATCACTTTTTCAATCCTTGAATTTTCGGAGCCAGAGAGAAGCCTTTCACAAATCTATGATAGGATCCTACGAGACCAAATCACTCATGTAGGCCTCTTACTTTTTACCACGGCTTCAATCTTGATCGAATCCACAAAAAATCCATATGTAAATAAGTTGATTAGAAACTTGCTGGAAGAAAACTAAAGTAAAAATACCATAACAAAGAAGTTTAATCTGACATCACATTTCTCCCCAAAAAGGAGGAGTGCAACAGCATTATCCAAAAATAGAAATTTAAAATAAACAATATTCCTACGGAAATAAGTCGAAACCCAGACAATCTTCTTCTCTCTTTAACTAACCAAAACATGAGATTTGATGACTTAGACAAACAAATTAGGCTTGGATGCCTTGTAAGTTGTCTTGAGCTTACTAGTTGGGGGCCTGACCTTCTTGAACACAAGAGGGAACTTGATCTTTGAGTTGTGAAACTGCTTTGAGCTCTCCCTCTTGCACAATTTCGCAGGGATTGTGGCCGTCTTGATGATCTGGATACAGTGGGACCTGACCCTGTGACGAGATGCCATTTCAGTGTACATCTGTTCAACTGCACCATTAAGAGTGGTGTCTCTGTATTCCTTGTACATGTTGTGGTAACCAGTTCGACTCTGGTACCTTAGCCAAATACCAAAGTTCTTCACAGTTGTTGGGTTCTTCTCAAAGATCTGAAATAAATAAACACACTAATTAGTGCTAGTTTACATATTGAAATTTCAGATAATATAGATAGCACACTTCAATAACAGATTACTCCCTCCGTCCCAAAGTGTAAGTCAGAAAAAAAAATATCAATTTTGCTCTTGATCAAGAGCAAATTTGAATACTGAATGAATCCTAGATAATCTTAGGCATGTGCCCTTGGTCCAGGAATATAGGCTTCATGCGGGTCATTTTTTTAAAGGTGAATGGCTAGTAGGCTTTGGTACCACTATTATGCCTACAATGCCAAAAAGGATACAACTACATCTATGGCTGAAAACTGAAATGAATAAAAAAGGGCATCTATGAAAACAGTCGGCTAAAAGATGTAAAGTACAACATTCTTTCAACACATATAAAATCTTAGTTTCTTCGGAAAAAGTAATGAATCAAAAATGAGGATATAGTAGTAGCAAATACATTCTACAGATCAAATAATGAACAAAAGGGGCAGTAAACCCAAGTAAAATCATAACGTTTTCAATCGTTTTATCGCTTCTAAGTACCATGAATAAATTTTTTTCCCACCCCTAGAACATTTATATTTGTCCTCATATGTTTCATGAGAATTAAGTAACTTAAATATATTAATCCCGTGAGAGAAACTCTGCCCAGCAAGACGTGTTATTAACAAGTTACATGGCGATTATGTCAAACTCCCTCTAGTTCAAAATAGATGTCGTATTAGAAGCTAAATTTAATCAAAATATTTGTCTTTTTGGGCTTAAAGCCTTTAGATCCCAATTTTACCCCTACACTGAAACTTTGTCCAATATTGTGCCTTTAAAGTGCATGATAGAGAAACAAATAATAAGGGTACTTTTGGTACTTGCTCTATAAAGTTGTGGTAATAATTGCATTTCTTAAAACACGTAAAAACCTCTAAACCGACGTCTACCTAACAAGAAAGGTTAGTAAAGAAAAAACAAGACAAGGAATACACTTTGGAAAAAGTTTAGCAAGAAAATGAACCTTCTCTCGAATTACAACAAAACTAAAGCTTTTAGGGCATTCTTTTAAGATGGCAATAAAATCAATTAGTGAAATCTAATCTTCAGTTCTAGCCATCAACATTCAGATGATAATGTGTTAATTATGCATTACCCCTTCCATATTTCCTCTGCCAATAATTTTTCCAATTTAAACTACACACACATGTTAAGGAAATCATATCTCCTGATGCCGTTAGTATAGCATGATCCTTGACCAAAACATTTTGGCCTAATTAATTATCTGGAAATGTTAGAAAACAATCAAAAAATGCAGACAGCCAACTTGGGTCAAAATAGTAGCCTGACAAGCAGGTCAGAAACCCAGTAAGTTCTACAGATTATAACTTAAGACACTAGGACAAAAATAAGTGACACATGAGATGCTTTTATCTTGTTTTCAACAGACTGAACCGTAGCCATAGTAGCAACTACATCAAACATGCATATGCAAGAGCTACAAATACCTCATTGATGGCAAGCATTTGCCCATTGCTCTTCTTCACCTTCTTCAACTTCCTCAGATAGTACCTTTAAACCAACAAACAAACCAAATGAGAAAAGTCCACAATTCCAAAATCACATACAAACAATTTCTACATGAAACAATAAAACAAAAAAGCACACAAACCCAAACTTAAATCTAAAGAAAACACACACACAAAGAAACACACATGTAACAACAAAGTATAAAAACAAGTCAAAGAGAACATACCAGAACTTGGACTTTGCACGAACTTCATTGGTGGCCCATAGCTTCATACGATAGATCTTGGGATGTTCAACAGTTTCAGAAGGAAGACCTCTTCCAACAACTTGGTATTGATGAAACTGTATATATCCAATGAAACACCCATATAAATCAAACCCATTTCACAATACACATCATATAATCTACTCTAAAGTTCTAATAAAACACATATAAATCAAACCCAATTTACAACAATCATCTTACAATCTACTATTAAAAATGAAAAGACACAAATTTTCAAAAAAAAAAATCGCAATGAATAATTGATTACTATCTACTAAAAACTCAAGGAGCAACATAGATTACTAAAGAAGCAGATACATATCCAATGGATCACCCATATAAATCAAACCCATTTCACATAACCCATCATGTAATCTCCTACTGAAATTCCAAAAAACACATACAAATCAAACCCAACCCACAATAAGCATCTTACAATCAACTATTCTGAATGAAAAATCACTAATTTTCGCAAAAATCATAAATTGATTCTTATCTACAAAAACTCAAGGAGCAACATAGATCACTGAAGAAACCGATACATATCCAATTAAACACCCATATAAATCAAACTCATTTCACAAAACCTACCATATGATCTACACTGAGATTCCAATAAAACACGTATAAATAAACCCCAATTCACAATACCAATCTTACAATCCATTTTTCGGAAGGAAAAGTCCCCAATTTTCACAATATCCATATAAATCAAACCCATTCACAATACCCAAATAAATCAAACCCATTCACAATACCCATATAAATCAAACCCATTCACAATGCCTATCATATAATCTCCTACTGAAATTCCAATAAAACACATACAAATCAAACCAAATTCACAATACCTATATAAATCAAACCCATTCCACAATACCTATTGTATAATCTCCTACTGAAATTCCAATAAAAACACATACAAATCAAACCAAACTCACAATACCCATCTTACAATCTACTTTTAATAATGAAAAATCAATTTAAAAAAAAATCATAACGAATAATTGATTCTTATCTACCAAAAACTTGTACAAATCAAACCCATTTCACAGATTCCATTAATCTACTCAGAATATAGAATATATAAATCAAACACATTTCATAATATCCATATTACAATCTACTATTCTAAATGAAAAGCCACCAATTTTTGAAAAAATCATAACGAATGATTGATTCTTATCTGCCAAAAACTTATACAAATCAAACCCATTTCACAGTATCCATTAATCTACTCAGAAGTCAGAATATAGAATATATAAATCAAACCCATTTCATAATATCCATTTTACAATCTACTATTCTAAATGAAAATTTTCGAAAAAAATCATAACGAATGATTGATTCTTATCTACCAAAAATTTATACAAATCAACCCATTTCACAATACCAATCATATAATCTACTCAGAATATCAAATATACAAATCAAAGCCAACTCAAAATACCCATCTTACAATCTACTTTTAATAATGAAAAATCATCAATTTTCGAAAACATCATAACGAATAATTGATTCTTATCTACCAAAAACTCAAGAAGTAACATAGCTTACTCAAGAAACCGAAGAAGTAAGAAGATCGTTAATAATTGATTCTTATCTACCAAAAACTCAATAGCTTACTCAAGAAACCGAAGAAGATCGTTAATGAATTTCGGGAACTTACCCTGTAGATGCCCATGGTGACGGCTGCTCGTCTCCTCCTGCTGCTCGTCTCCTCTCTCACTGCAACAGCCGCGGGTTTAGGTTAGAAACCCTAACTAACTGGGGACGAAGTATTATGTAGTTTATTCACTTTAGGTTTAGGGCTTCATATTACCTCGTTTCAAAAACCCGGCCCAAATTCAGTCTGGACAGCCCATTAACATATATAGCCCGGACAAAAACTTCTACATCTAGCCTGATGAAAATGCAAAAGAAAAGAGAAAAAACCCGTTCACCAAATCTTCTTAAAAAACTTGTTTTTCTTATAAGTATACTAGTAAAAGCCCGTGTTCGAGGACACGTTTTTTTTTTTAATTAACTCGTGTCCGAGACACTTTTTTTTTTTTTTTTAATTAAGCCCGCGTCCGAGGACACGTTTTTTTTTTTTAATTAAATTTTTTTTTTAAGGGCAAAATGGGAAAGGGACAACTTAGTGAGGGCAAAATGGGAAATTCGGCACTTGGTACTGTTCATTGTACTGTAGCACCCCGTTCCCATTTATACTATAGATTACTAGATTAATCCCCGCGATATGCACGGTTTATTTTAAACTTTATTATTTTCTAATTACTTAATTAACATCTCATTTTATTTTTTGATCAATATTTACGCAATTTAAATGACATAATTAAATTAAAAAAACATTATTAGGAAGCATCTTAATAATCGAGAAACTGATTTTAAAGAAACCAACTTATCTATGTTATGTTGTGAATTATAAATAGCTTCAAAATATATTAATCTTAGAGCAATTAAAAAGTTTAATAAAAAATAAATTTTTATTAGTCATTATGTACCAAAAAAAGTAAAGTATGTTATTGTTCATTAGTCATTACGTACCAAAATAATCTATGTCGCTCAATACAAAATGAATTTTTATTTTTATTTTTGAAGTTTGAATACATCAGAAATAAATAAGAAAATTTAAATAAATAGAGCTATAACACTTTGGAAATATGCACGGGGCATGGACATATCTATCGGAATAGCATTTTCATATTCTTTATAATTACTTAGTCCTTCTTTTTTAAAAAATAAAATAATACTTAGCTCTAATAATGAACATTTAATACAATAAAACTACTATATCTGCATCTTGAATAATTCATTATTTATTAAATATATTTTCATTTTATTATTGAATAAAATATTATTTACAATCTTTAATTACTTCCTCCAATCTAAAATAGATGTCGTTTTGTGTCCTAAACTTTGTTTCAAAATAGATGTTTTAGGTTAAATCTTCAATTTATCCCATTATTAATTTGTTTTTGAGAAAATAAATAACTAAAAAGAATATAATAATTAAACCCCAAGACCCATAATTACATCTTGATGACACTTTTTATTTCCAATAAAATCCTTTCAAAGTTCTAGTGTTGCCTTCAATATTCACTCTTCAGCTTCATTAATTGTTCTCAACTTCTAGATAAAATGAGTTTAATTAAGAAAAGAAAGAGTAATTAAATTAATTAATTAAAATTAATTTATGATGTCATCATCTCGTTTTGGAGGAAATATTTTCAAATTAATGTTGTCAAGTGTAGAAAGATGATGTCAGTCGGTGATTGTATTAGAAATATGTTATAGATATAACAATAAATACTAATAGTTTTATACTCTTTTGTCCCCATATAAATGTCTAAAATTTAGGGGAAATTACACTTTAGTGTCACTAAGTTCACGTTGAGTTGCAATGTGGGACCTAAAGTTCCATTTTTAATAATTTAGTACACTATATTCATATTTTATTACAATTCAAGGCAAGGCAATTTTGTATACTCCCTCCTTCCCGGCCGACTTAGTATTTTTTGAAATGGCACGGGAATTAAGTAAAAGGTAAATGTTGTGAGTGTAATTTAAAAATAGGAGAGAGAATGAGTGGAGGGAATAGTAAATTATAATGGTGTTGTGAGTATTAAAATAATGTAGGAGAGAGAATGAGTGGAGAGAATAGTGATTTAAGATTTCCATTTTGGGCCGTCCTAAGTCGGGTGGGACGCCCAAAATGGCAAAAAGTCCTAAATCGACGGGGTCGGAGGGAGTATATGTCAAGTATAGTAGACTGAATTCTTGGCACGTGCAACTCACAAGATTTTGGGAGGGCAAAAATGTATTTTGCACATTATGTGGAAAGATAATGATTACAATGGTAAAAGTTAAATTACTAGCCATATAAAAATTTATTTCATAAATTTAAAGAGATTAAAATGAAAATAGAAAACCCTAATTAAGATCCCAAATACCCAAGTTTCCACATCCGATGCCCCGCCCTTTTCTATTCCTCCTCTCTTCTCCGACCACTTTCTCTCTATCTCCGGCGAACCCTTTGTTCCGGCTATTTCGTTTTCCTGCAAGCCCCAAAAGCCACGGTCATCTTCTCTACTCGTCAATGGGACTCACTAGAAGTTGACAATCATTAACAATTTCTCTCCAAAATCAAAAATCTCGCATTTTCAACCCCAACCCAAAAATCCCTACAACCAATTTCTGGCATCGAAATCGAGCTCATTTATATTCAATTTTTTATTTTGAATGAAACATAATCATTTTATAAACAATAAAAAATGTTTAAAAGCTGGCTATACACAAACGATTGAAGCTCGACCAAAAGCTAACATTTTCAAACCCATTTGTCGCCCAAAATATTACATCTGCCAAACCATTGCATTTTGACTTATAAAATTAACAGAAAAACGAAAGTTAACATATTTTTGCAAGAACCACGGCGGAGCGAAGCATTCAATCATGATCCACCGTTAGCGATTTGAAAAAGATAACGACCATCGTCAAGAACCTTCATTAACATATCCTTACAAGACTTCCAAATGACATTCATACAACTCCGTAAAAGCCCAAAATTAATCAAAATTCTTACCAAACATAAATCTCATGGGTTGTTGTTCGAAAGATAGGCAACCGGTTCGACAACCAAAGGCCCTCACAAAGGGAGAAAAATCAAAGGCTCTCATATAAGGAGAGAAAAACAAAATCAATAAGACAATGGTGAACATATGTTGATCCGAAGAAAAAGCGTAATTAAAAAAACAGATTTGCAGAAATAAAAACAAATTTAAAAACTAAATTTTTGATTTTATATTTATTAAATAATTTGACAATTAATAAATGTAAAATTAGAAATCTCACAAAATTAATGAATGAAAAGTGAAGAAACAAAAATTGAAGAAGAAATCAGATTTAGTGAATGAAAAAAAACTGCACACTTTTCATTTAGTGCGTCTCATTATAAACTACAAACTTTCTAAAATTTAAATATTTTATTACTTTTATATTAATGAGACCCACTTTTCATACTTCCAATACCTATTTTATTCCACATTTTTTCTTAATTTACGTGCAAATAGTAAGTGAATAATTTTTATTGAGATTGAGAGGGTATAAGTTTATATGTTTGCATAAAAAATTAAAATGTGTTGGGTTTGATGGCTTTGAGGAGCCAATCTTGTGGCTACCTCAAAATAACACTACAAGGAAAAATCGTTTTAGAGACGGCAAATTTCGTAGCTAAACTGAAGATTCTGTCTCTAAATCGTGTTTAGAGATAAATTTGTTCCGTAACTATTCCGTGAATGCAGGTTTGTCGCTAAATTGGGCGTCGCTGTTTTGTAGCTGTTTTAGGGACAGATATGTCCGTCTCTAATTTAGAGACAGATATGTCGAATTTTTTTTCAAAAAATAGCTTTTTAAAAATTTGTATACCAAAATAACATTTACAAAAACTTATATACCAAACTAGCACTTTTCACTTGAATTTCGGAATTGGTAATTCCGGAATAAGGTAATCCGGAATTACCAATTCCGGAATTCAATTTGTTTATTTTTTTTAAAACCGGTTAAAGGGAGCGATCGCCCTATCAGTTGGGGCGACCGCACCATATGGTATCCGGAATTATCAATTCCGAAATCTCTTTTATTTCTTTTTTTATTTAACTCTTCTCTTCTCTTCTTTCTTTATATATATATATATATATATATATATATATATATATATATATATATATATATATATTATATATAATATATATAATATATATATATAATAATAAATTAGAAAGAGGAAGTCCCCTTAAAAGTCCTCTCACTAAGAGAGGTCCCAAAGGAACTTGAAAAACAATGAAGATGAATCATCTATTTATAGTAGAAGAAAGATTAGAAAAATGTAGGATACATCTATGTGGAAAACACAAAAAACATTTGAATTTAGAGATGGTGGGAAAAACAAAATTTCATTTGCCTCCAAAAATTTCATTTGCACCCCTCATGATTTTTTTGGAGGCAAATGAAATTTTTCCTTAAATCAATTACTTCTCTTAGGTCTTTTACTTGTTTTATTTTTATGTGAAAGCCTCATGAAATTTTTGACTAGTAATATACGTGATTTAATTATCTTAGTAATGAAAACTTAAAAAATATTGTATTTAATTTTTCAATTTTTACACTTTTATAAATAATGGTATTATTGATGGTGTATCGATTACAATTTAGTTATTCTAATAAAAATATAAAATTTGTTATTAATAGTATTATTGATGGTGTATCGATTACAATTTTCAAATTTTCATTTATAAAATTAAATTAATTAATAGTTATTACTCAAATTTCATTCGCATTAACGGAAAAAAAATAGAAAGATTGTTACGAAACGAAAGGAGTAGAAGAAATTATTCAAGTATATTTGTAGTTGACCCAAATGTTTAGTGGATTGGTAGTGGTAGGTAGTAATCACTACAAGAAAAATGGCTTTTCCCGGCACTTTTAATCCGGCACTTAATTTTGTGCCACCAATTTCCGGCACTTTTTTAATAAGTGCCACAAATTTTCGGCACTTTTCAGAAACTGTCACAAATATCCGGCACTTTTTTAGAAGTGCCGCTAATTTCCGGCACTTTTACAAAAGTGCCGCTAATTTTCCGGCACTTTTTTAAAAGTGCCGCTAATTTTCCGGCACTTCTCTAAAAGTGCCGCTAATTTTCCGGCACTTTCTTAAAAGTGCCGCTAAATTCCCGGCACTTTTGAAAAAGTGCCACTAAATTTCCGGCACTTTTGAAAAAGTGCCGCTAATTTCTGACACTTTTACAAAAGTGCCGCTAATTTTTCGGCACTTTCTTAAATGTGCCGCTAATTTTTCGGCACTTTTTTAAAAGTGCCACGAAGTTCCGAAACTTTGTCGAAAGTGACGCTAATTATTATTAATAACTTCATTAATAAGTATTTTTTATAATTTATTACTATTAATTATTAGTTATTAAAAAAATTTCCTATTAATCAACATCTCAAATAATTTTCTTTATACAAAAAAAAATTGAAAAAATAAAAAAAATGTATATGCTATTATCCGTCCTTCTAATTTCTTTTATATACTTTATTTTCTTTAAAAGTTCTTAACTTTTTTATGTAATTTTGTATTTAAAAAAATAATTAATTATTTCTTTATTAATTAATATTTATTTAAAAGGTATTTTCGTTATTGCTATTATTCTTGTAACAAATTATTTATGTATTGTTTATTTATTTGAAGTAATATTATTAATATTGTTATGAATAATAATATTAATAATAAGAATATACTTGTATAAGGGAAAATATACTAATAATAATAGTAATAGATGGTTAAAATGTATGCGAGGTGTCAACTATTCATTAGTTTCTTAAGAATTACATGAGTCATTACAAAAATCTTTGTATTTCATCTTAGCCATTTATTTTATGAGCATCAATGGCTCACAATCAACACAACCAAACAATATCCACCATCAAATTTTTTTATCACATCCACTTCAACTTAACAAAACCCTACCACTTCTCTTTCTCCCTCATTCTTCATCCGCCTCCCTCATCTCTCTTTTTCTCTCTCTCTCAATTCACGCACACCACAACTGATGTTGAGAAAATCGCCACCCCTACCCTATCCCATCTACCCACCACCGCCGTCGCCCTCCACCAAATCGAATACCGCCACTGTCGTCGCCTTCCACCAGCACCCCTCGTCCCAACCCAACCCGCCACCCCTACCCCATCTACCCACCACCAATTCCACTTCCCCGCCACCCTTTACTGTCACACAACTTCCACGACATTTTATGTTCGGGATGCTTCAGGGTACCCTGTTGATGGAAAGATTATTGACTCGATCAGACAAGAAATCGGACAGACAACACTTCAAGTCAAAGGTAACCGTGAAGAGGTTCCTCAAGAATCTCCTACGAGATTTCTATTTGGTGGCATTCAAAATCTCATGCTAAAAGCATGAGATTTGAAGGGAAAATAATAAAGAGAATGGAGCTTCTGGTGATGAACAGCCTCAATTGGATGATGCAAGCCTGCACTCCTTTTTCATTCATTGAGTGCTTTCTTGGAAAGCTGAACAATGATCAATTTCCATCCCAACCATTGATTTCAAAGGCAATTCAACTCATCTTGTCCACAATCAAAGGTCTCTCCTTTCTCTCTCTCTCTCTCTCTCTCTCTCTCTCTCTCTCTCTCATAGTAAAGACATTACTGAAACAATATACTAGAATTATCATTGTCAAAGCAACTGATATCTGCAAGGGGGATAAAGTTGGAATTTCTTTAGCAAAAGTTGAATTTCCTCTTTAAATGAAAAAAATAAATAAATTTTGGGTCGTGAAATGATTTATAAGTGGTTGTTGATCAAGTGGGTTGTGGGTGGGGAAATGAATATTTTTCCTTTATTGGAAATGCTTATGATCTAAATGTGTTTTTATCATTTTAATTCTTGGAAATTGTTTTTATTTTTTTGGCTTAAATACAGGCACATTCTTACTATGGGTATGGAGCATTGAGTGTTTGTTTAGCAGTTAATTACTTGGACCGCTTCCTATCTGTCTATGAACTCCCTGTAAGTTTAGCATAATCATGATTAATGTCAATTTATTTGACTAATGACTAATCACACATTTTGTACTACTCCGCCCCAAAATAAATGTCATATTTGTTCGTATACTAAACAAGATCATTATTTTGGGACGAAAGTAGTACCAAATTGACATGGAATTTAATGACATTGTTGTTGTGTATCAAACTAGCACTAGAATTTGGTTTAATGATGCTAATTTCTTTTATGTTTATATTTTTTTTTTCTTTTGGCATTTTGATTGGTTAATAGAGAGGTAAAGCTTGGACAGTCCAATTGTTAACTGTAGCCTGTTTCTCTCTAGCTGCCAAAGTGGTGGAGATTAATGTGCCCCTCACTATTGATTTACAGGTGAAAAACACATCTTTTGGTGTCTTACTATATGTAATTATGCATTTTTGTTGGATAAATGTTTCCCACTCCTTCCGTTCCATAATAACTGTCGTTTTTTCTTTACCATTCATCTCTAAATAAACCATTCATTTCTATAGAAGAAACTAATTTTAGTTGAATCTCGAGATTTATTAAGAGACATGGATGGGTTGTAATTTAGCTCATTGTTTCTTGAATTATTGTTGGTTGGGGTGTAGGTTGGGGATCCAAAATATGTATTTGAAGGGAAAACAATAAAGAGAATGGAGCTTCTGGTGATGAACAACCTCAATTGGATGATGCAAGCCTGCACTCCTTTTTCATTCATTGAGTACTTTCTTGGAAAGCTGAACAATGATCAATTTTCATCCCAACCATTGATTTCAAAGGCAATTCAACTCATCTTGTCCACAATCAAAGGTCTCTCCTCTCTCTCTCTCTCTCTCTCTCTCTCTCTCTCTCTCTCTCTCTCTCATAGTAAAGACATTACTGAAACAATATACTAGAATTATCATTGTCAAAGCAACTGATATGTGCAAGGGGGATAAAGTTGGAATTTCTTTAGCAAAAGTTGAATTTCCTCTTTAAATGAAAAAAATAAATAAATTTTGGGTCGTGAAATGATTTAAAAGTGGTTGTTGATCAAGTGGGTTGTGGGTGGGGAAATGAATGCAGGTATTGTCTTCTTGGAATTCAAGGCATCAGAAGTTGCTGCAGCAGTGGCAATGCTTGTTTTAGGAGATAAACAAGCAATGGACATCTCTTCTTTCACTAAAGTAGACAAGGTAAAATGCTTTTACCAATTTAGCCCATCGACAGGACAAATTTGTGTTTGCTAAAGCTTATTTGTGTGGAATGCAGAGGAGAGTAATGAAGTGTATTGAATTGATGGAAGATTTGACATTGAATAGTAGGCCCACAAGTACTAATACAACAAGTGGTGTAATGACAAGAGTGCCCCAAAGTCCAAATGGGGTGTTGGAAGCTGCAGCATGCTTGAGTTATAAAAGTGATGAAAGAACAGTTGGGTCATGTCCAAGCTCTTCCCACACCAGTCCAAACATTAAAAGGAGAAAATTTTGACAGCAAACAGAGATTATTTCTCAAGTCATGAGATTTTACATCTCGATCGTTTTGCAACTTTGGCTTGGTTAGATCCTACTCTTGAGATGCTCTGGGTCCCGTTCCTGAACCGTGTAAATTCCAACCCTTTCAGCAGTTTTCGTGCATTCTTACAACGACTATGTTTTCAGAAGTAAACTAGCAAGAAACGCATAGCATAGTTTGTGTAAATAGTCTCTCTTATTTTACTACCTTAGTTTGTTAGGATGGATCCAACATTTGTTCGTTGGATCCATCCATGAATTTTGATGACGGAAAAGATGAATCGAGTAATTGTAACAGAAACTAGAGGGGGTCATTTTGTATATATTGATTTTCTAGCATCTAATTTTATGGCATTATTGCTAATCAAGTTCTCTGTTTGTTGGAACTTTTGTATTATTTTTTTTGGAAAGAAATGGGAGTTGATTCTTGAAAGGGTCAAATGGTCAAACTCAGGGATAGAACCTTTTGAGGCACTTAAAAAACTGCCGAAAATTTGTGGCATTTTTAAAAGTGCCGGAAAATTGTGGCACTTTTCAAAGTGCCGAAAATTATGGCATTTCTGAAAGTGCCGGAAATTGTGGCACTTCTGAAAGTGCCGGAAATTGTGGCACTTCTGAAAGTGCCGGAAATTGTGGCACTTTTCAAAGTGCCGGAAAATTGTGGCACTTTTAAGTGCCGGAAAGTATTGCCGACGCGACTTATTATGGCACTTATAAAAGTGCCGGAAAATGTGCCGGAAATAGCTTTTATGGCACTTTTTTCTGATTTGTGGCACTTAAAAAAGTGCCACAAAAACCTGTTTTTGTTGTAGTGAATTAACGAGATTATCTTGTGCTTTGATCATTAAAATGAATTTTCTTTTGTTAAAGAAATAAAGTACTATACTTATTTTATCTCATAATAATAATAATAAGTATCATCGTTAACTTATTACATAATTTATTTTTTAATAAATTTAAAAAATGTATTTTAATTGTTTATATATTATTTATTGAAGGCAAATTCATGATATTCATATTGGATGCAAGTTACTTTTTCGTGTTTCCCAAATCTACTAAATTTTCATTTTTAATTTTATACTCCCTTCGTTTCAAAATGTTTGTCCCATTTGACTTTTTTGTTGAATTTTGACCACAAATATATGACAATTTAATTATGTTCATGAAATTTTAAAAATTTCTATTGATTCACCATTAATAATATTATCAACAACAACTTTTAGAATTTCATGAACATGATTAATCTCTCATAAATTTGTGGTCAAAGGTCTTTTACTTGTTTTATTTTTATGTGAAAGCCTCATGAAATTTTTGACTAGTAATATACGTGATTTAATTATCTTAATAATGAAAACTTAAAAAATATTGTATTTAATTTTTCAAAAAAGAATTGAAAAATTAAATACAATATTTTTTAATCAAAAATTTCATGAGACTTTCACATAAAAATGGAACAAGTAAAAGGCCCAAGAGAAGTAATTGATTTAAGGAAAAATTTCATTTGCCTCCAAAAAATTAATGAGGAGTGCAAATAAAATTTTTGGAGGCAAATGAAATTTTGTTTTACCCACCATCTCTAAATTCAAATATTTTTTGTGTTTCTCACATAGATGTATCCTACATTTTTCTAATATTTCTTCTACTATAAATAGATGATTCATCTTCATTGTTTTTCAAGTTCCTTTGGGACCTCTCTTAGTGAGAGGACTTTTAAGGGACTTCCTTTTTCTAATTTATTATTTTATATATATATATATATATATATATATATATATATATATAGAAAGAAAGAAAGAAAGAAGAGAAGAGTTAAATAAAAAAAGAAGTAAAAGGGATTCCGGAATTGATAATTTCGGATACCATATGGTGCGGTCGCTCCAACTGATAGGGCGATCGCTCCCTTTAACCGGTTTTAAAAAAAAATAAAAAAATTGAATTCCGAAATTGGTAATTCCGGTTTACCTTATTCCGGAACTATCAATTCCGGAATTCAAGTGAAAAGTGCTAGTTTGGTATATAAGTTTTTGTAAATGTTGTTTTGGTATATAAATTTTTAAAAAGCTATTTTTTGAAAAAAAAAAATCCAGATATGTCCGTCTCTAATTTAGAGAAAGATATGTCCATCTCTAAATTAGAGAAGATATGTACGTCGACGGATTTTCCGTCTTATTTAAATTGTCGTTTTATTTTCGAACCATTTTAGTGACTGATATTTTCGTCGCTAAATTGACAATTTTTTTTTAAAAAATTATACTAATATATTTTAAATATTATATATATATATATATATATATATATATATATATATATTAGTATATATTTTTAAATATATATTAAATTAGTCTCTTAACTTTTCTTATTCTCAAATCAATCCCTTAACTTTTCTTATTCTCAAATCAGTCTCTTAACTTTTATTAATCTTAAATCAGTCCTTGATAATTCACATTTACACTTTACCCCCCTAAACTTCTTTTCTACTCAAATCCGTCCTTACCAATAACCACCAGCAACCACCGCCATCCACCGTCGACCATTCACCACCGTCTAACCACCATCACACAACCACTGCACACCACCTACATTCACAACTGCCATCTATCACTACTGCCGCCCAATCACCGTCGTCAATCACAAAGATTCAGAAAAAATCTCCAAAAATGAAAAACTTGATAAATGAAGTTTCTACAAAACAAAAATCAACAATGGGGCGAAATCAAAACTGAGAGAGAGACGGAGTGTGAGGAGAGATTGAAAAATCAAAACGAAATCAAAACAGAGATTGAAGAAACAATGGGGCGAAATCAAAACAGAGAGAGAGACGAAGTGTTTTCGAACCAGATCTGTGGCGAAGACGGAGTGCGAACCAGAGAGAGAGACGGAGCCACCGTTGCCGTCGCCGGAGACGATGAAGGGGAGACAACTAGGGGTTGAAGACGGCTAGTAAGAGAGAGAAGAGTAAGAGAGAATAGAACCACCACCATTCACCGACCATGACATACACCGCCATCCATCTACCACCATTCATCCACCACAACAATCCATCTCTACCCATTTTTGTTTTGGTTAGGGATTGAAGTTGGGTTGGCGGAATTGGGGATTAGGGGAGAAGAAGATTCATCAACACCCTCCCTTTTCCGCCCACCTCCACCCTCTCACCGCCAACTACAGGTTTCTAGGAAGAAGAGGGAGAAGGAGAGATGAGGGAGGCGCAGAAAGATTGAGGGAGGCGTGAATCAATGGGTAGGGTTTTGTTTAGGGTTAGGGAAAGTGGGTGAATTAGGACCATTGGATTTGAGTGTGAGATTAATGGTGTAGATTGATTTATTGACAATCCATGTGAACATTAATGAGCCAATCAAAGGAAAGTATAGTTTTATTTTTGTGGGATGAATTTGGACCATTGGATGTAATGTTTTCATTGACAATCCATGTGAAAAAAATACTTTAGAACAACAATAATAACTATACATTTAAAATATTAATAATGCTTAATTATTAATATTATACTCTATACCCTATACTCTATACCCTATATAATATACCCTATATACAATATCATATATATTATACCCTATACTTTGTACTCTATATACTATACCCTATACCATATACCCTATATAATATATCATATATACTATACCCTATACCTTGTACCCATATACTATATCATATACTCCCTCCGTCCATTTACATGGTTCACACTTTCTATTTTAGGTGTCCATTTACATGGTTCACACTTTGTTTCTTTCCTAAAATGGAAACTTTATATTATTAAAATATTAACCCTACCCCACTCATTCTCTCTCCTACATTATTTTAATACTCACAACACCATTATAATTTACTATTCCCTCCACTCATTCTCTCTCCTATTTTACTTTCACACTCACAACACTTTCAATATAATACTCCCTCTTTAATAACCGTGTGAACAGTAAGTGTGAACCAACTAAATGGACGGAGGGAGTATACTATACCCTATACCCTATACCTTGTACCATATATATTATGCCCTTTATACTATATCATATACCCTATATACTATACCATATACCCTATACTCTATATCCTATATAATATACCCTATACATTGTACCCTAGCTATATACTATGCCTTATATACAATATCTTATACTCTATATACTATACCCTATACCTTGTACCCTAACTATATATTATGCCATATATACAATATCCTATACTCTATATATTATACCTTATATCATATACTCTATACCCTATATGCTATACCCTATATATTATATCATATATACTATATACTCCCTCCGTCCCGCTAAGTAGTTCACACTTACTGTTTACGCGTAAATTAAGAAAGGAGTATTATATTGAAAGTGTTGTGAGTGTGAAAATAAAATAAGAGAGAGAATGAGTGGAGGGAATAGTAAATTATAATGGTATTGTGAGTATTAAAATAATGTAGGAGAGAGAATGAGTGGAGGGAATAGTAAAGATTCCTTTCCATTTTAGGTAAGTTTTAAAGTGTGAAGTTTGTAATGGGACGCCCAATGAGGAAAGTGTGAAGCATCTAGCGGGACGGAGGGAGTATACTCTATATAAAAAAAAGATATAAAAAAACTAAACAAATGAAAGTATATAGAATAAAAGTCAAAAGAGAGAGAGACTACTCTATATTTATTTTTTATTTTTAAAATTTTTTTTATTGACTAGAAAACAATATTTTAGACTTTGTTAATTTGTAACGACCCTAACCCTAGGCACTAGTTGTAGTATAATATTATATGCTTTTAATATTATTGTTAATATATGTGCTCATTTTATATCCTTGATTTCTAATATTAGGATGAAAAGATTGGGAAATAAAATTATGTTCTAGGGAAAAAATATAAAAATAGAAAATAATTAAAGTATGAGATGAGGTTAAATTATGGGAGAAGAAATTAGAGTAAAGGGTTTAGTTTTATGTCTTGGAATTTAAAGGATATAGTTAGTTATTGTGAAAGCCTAGGAATATTAAGGGTGGGGGACCAATTCCCCTAAAACCCTCTCCTTTCCCCTCCTAAGTCAAAGAATCCCATACCCTCCCATACTTCCTCCTTACTCTTCCCATACTCTCTCTAACCTCGTCAATCATTCTTCTCCTCATTTCTCTCTTACCATTTCCATGGAAAGACCATTGTAAAACCCACCCCTTCTCAAGCTCCTACCAAGTTCATTCCTCTTCCATTTTTAAATCCGAGTGTACTTTTGTGATTGGTGCATCTAGAGGAGTTGATCAAGCCAAGAAAAGCCTCATTCCATCTTGTAATTGCTAAGGTGAGTTATTATGACCCTTATCTTCATTAAATGCTCATGAACTCTTAATGTTGTTCTTGTTACTATGATGGTTGTTTAATGCTTTGGAACTATCCTTGGAGTTGAGAAATTGGTAAATGACCTAGAATTATGTTAGTGTTCATAGAAGTGGATTTTGAGTGTAAGAAATGGGTGGAGTTAGTTTTAGGAAATTTAACTTGAAATGTGTTGGTGAAATGGGTTGGAAATTTTGTGGTAAATAATCTAAGTTATGTTATTTGGGTTTAAATGATGTAGGATAAGGTTTGTAAGTTAGAAAATTCTTTTGGTGATCTTGAAATTTAAGAAGATTTAAAAAGGGAAAAAGAACCTAAGTAAAAAGGGGATTGAAATCTGATATGGCTGGAAAAGGGTCTTGGGCGGTCGCCCAAGGGGTGGTGAGCGGCCGCCCATGAGGGCAGAAAACATGGATTCCTTGGAAAATCTCCTTGGGCAGTCGCCCATAGTGCCAGAACCTACTTAGTCTCCTTTCTTACTGATTTTTACCAACAACCTAGTGGCATGACTCCTAACCGTTATAATTTAATGGAAACTAATCAAATCCGGAGATGAATTAGTTCTTTTAACTTAGGTTATAATTAGAGCAATTAATGGCACTTTAAATGGGTTGAAATGGAACTAAGGAAGCACTTTAAATACGACTCAGGAATTGTTTGGCAATCTTGTTTGGCCACTTATAAATGTGACTTCCATTTGGTGAAGTAAACTTGGATTCTTATAGAGATCATGTATTATTGAATATTGTTTAATTAAGGATAATTATTGATACCTTGCTACCCTACTTGAGTGCATATTCATGGATTGTATTATGCTTAGTGTATTACATAAATGCTGCACTATGATATTGATGGAACATGAGTATATTTTACCATGTGGCTATGTTGTTTATCCCCTTTGTGGATTATGTTTCAAGTAACTATTATGTGCTTGATGATTTGTTAATCAGCTGATGTTGGGGGTATAATATAATACGATCAATTATGGAAGTATGACCTAATGTGATCGGATTATATTATATTCGCGATCGTCCCTCTCCCGCGGCCACGGTGTCGGGGTTATAGCATCTCGTATTGAGCCAAAAGCCTTACAGAGTTGCTACTATCTTATATGGTTCCCTGAAAAACGGGTCTTATAAGATGTGAGTATTGCTTAAGCAGCTCACCTAAGATTGGAGTATTATACCCAATGTTGTACGACTATTGTTCAGACGGGAAAAGGTAAACCAAGGTAATGGAAAGTGTTTACAGCTTTTCCAATGTGTTATATGCAATCTGTTATGTGTTGCATCTTATTTGGCATATTGCTGCATTCATAATAGCTTGCTGATATTTATTCTCACCCCTCTCCCTTTAATGTTTTTAGATCCTGAGACAGGCGGACCGGCCAAGTGAGAATGGAAAGGAGTTCGGATGTGGTATTTTGGGTTTGTCGGGGTACGTATAGGTTGGCGTAGAAAATGTATTTTGGTACAACTCCTTGTGGAGTTTGTGTGCATAAAACTTAGTTTCTACATTATAACTAAAGTCTTTTGTAATTAAAGCAGGTTGTTACTTTTAAAAGTTATTCAACTCTTCCTTCCATGTAGGGAGGAATGAAGTTATTTGGAAATGGTTTTGTTCAGTATGTTTAAGTTGTAAGTTAAATCAAAGTTTTAAAAAGTATAAGGTGGTTTGAGTTCCCTTGGGGACGCTCTAACTCGGGACACGGGTTAGGTTTCGGGTTGGGGTCCTCACATAATTAGTTATTTTTTTTTTAGAAAAAGTTATATAAAAAAAAGATAGAAAAAAACTAAACAAATGAAAGTATATAGAAGAAAAGTCAAAAGAGGGACGGACTACCATATATTTATTTTTTATTGACTAGAAAATAATATTTTAGCCTTTGTTAATTAGTGATTTTTTTTTACAAAAATGTATACAAAAAAGATTGAAAAAAACTAAACAAATGAAAGTATATAGAAGAAAAGTCAAAAGAGGGACGGACTACCTTATATTATTTTTTATTTTTTTTAAAAAAAATTATTGACTAGAAAATAATATTTTAGACTTTGTTAATTAGTTATTTTTATTTTAGAAAAAATTATATAAAAAAAGATAGAAAAAAACTAAACAAATGAAAGTATATAGAAGAAAAGTCAAAAAGGGACGGACTACCCTATATTTTTTTATTTTTTTTTTATTTTTTTTAAATTTTTTATTGACTAGAAAATAATATTTTAGCCTTTGTTAATTAGTGATTTTTTTTAAAAAAAGGTATCTAAAAAAAGATATAAAAAAAACTAAACAAATGAAAGTATATAGAAGAAAAGTCAAAAGAGGGACGGACTACCCTATATTTATTTTTTATTTAATTTTAAATTTTTTATTGACTAGAAAATAATATTTTAGACTTTGTTAATTAGTGATTTTTTTTAGAAAAAAGTTATATAAAAAAAGATAGAAAAAAACTAAACAAATAAAGTATATAAATGAAAAGTCAAAAGAGGGACGAACTACCCTATATTTATTTTTTATTTTTTTTATTTTTTTATTGACTAGGAAATAATATTTTAGATTTGTTAATTAGTGATTTTTTTTAGAAAAAGTTATATAAAAAAAGATAGGATTTAGGATATATGATATGGGTTTTAGGGTAAATGATATACTTTTTTTTTATTTTTTCTTGGATTAAGAAAATTATTTGAGATGTTGGTTAGTCGTGAATTTTTTTATACAAAGTTATATATATATATATATATATATATATATATATATATATATATATATATATATATATATATATATATATATATATATATATATATATATATATATATATATATATATATATTAAAGAAATGAATATATACAATTCATAAACCCTAAAATTGAGAAAATAAAAATAAATCTATTTTAGCTATAGATGTTGAATCTGTCTCTAAATTGGAGACAGATTTTGAACACGTCTCTAATTTAGAGACATATGCTAAATCTGTCTCTAAATTTTAGAGACATATGTTGAACATGTCACTAAATTAGAGACAAATTAAAAAATACTCCCTCCGTCCCAATAATAGCTTCCCATTTTGCCATTTTGGGTGTCCCGTTAATAGCTTCCACTTTCCTTTTTTGGCAAAGGAATCTTCACTATTCCCTCCACTCATTCTCTCTCCTCCATTATTTTAATACTCACAACACCATTATAATTTACTATTCTCTCCACTCATTCTCTCTCCTATTTTCAAATTACACTCACATCATTTTTACTTCCCCCCAATTCCTTAATTTGCGTGCTGCCCAAAAAATGGGCAGCTCTTATTGGGACGGAGGGAGTATGTCTCTAAATTAGAGACGAATTAAAATCTGTTTCTAATTTAGAGACAGATTCAACATCTGTCTCTAAAGTTTAGAGACATATTTTGTATTTGTCTCTAAATTAGAGACAGATTCAGAATCCGTCTCTAAATTAGAGACAAATTCAACAGCTATAGCTAAATTTTAGAGACAGATGTTGAATCTGTCTCTAAATTAGAGACATATTCTGAATTTGTCTCTAATTTAGAGACAGATACAAAACACGTCTCTGAATTAGAGGCAGATTCTGAATCTGTCTCTAAATTAGAGACAGATTCAGAATCCGTCTCTAAATAAGAGACAGATTCAGAATCCGTCTCTAATTTTTGGGGTCGTCTCTAATCTGTCTCCAAATTAGCTACAAATTTCGTATGTCTTTAATTTTTCGTCTCTATTTTCGGTTTTCCTTGTAGTGTAAATGAATAGTATATCAATTCTCTTTCTCGAAAAGTATAGAAGAAGGGGGTCTGTGTGCCAATATCTGCCATAAAAGGGCAAAGCCATAACAAATGCGAAGCTATACGGCTTAACTCCAACATAATGACTCTGATATAGCTGGCCCTTTTAGGAACTTGAATATTGCCTAACTGTTATGGGTTTCTACTTTGGCTGCCTCAAAATTAATGAATAGTTTCTACTTTGAACAAATTTAAGAAATTCTAGCTTTTTGTAAATTTTAATAATTAAGGTTTATGAAAAAAAATTACTTGACAACTGAGAACAACTGATAAGTTCTCAATTTTTTAATGAACAACTAAGAACGCTTGATAACTGATAATGATTGACAACTGAGAACAACTCATAAGTTTTCAAGTGTTGGTCGTCGTAGTTGGTCGTATTCTTAGTAGTTGACAACTAAGAACGATTATTTCAGTTGTTTGGTCACCTGCCAGAGTTGGTCGTGTTCTTATTAGTTGAAAACTAAGAACGATTGTTATAAGTTATTTGCCAGCCGAAGATGGTTGCCTTATCGGTTATAATTTGAGAACAACCAAAAAGTTCTTAAGTGTTCTTAGAAGTTGACAACTGAGAACTTCTCTACGGAACAATTGAGAAGTTCTCAATTGTTGGTCGCCGGATGGAGTTGGTCGCCGAAGTTGATCATGTTTTTAGTAGTTGACAAATGAGAACTTACTGATAAATTCTCAGTTGCTTGGTCGTCGAATTTGATCTTGTTCTTAGTAGTTAACAACTGAGAAATTACTGATAAGTTAAGTTCTCAGTTGTTTGGTCGCCGGAGTTGGTGGTCACCGGAGTTAATCGTGTTCTTATTAGTTTAGTTGACAACTGAGAACTTACTGATAAGTTAAGTTCTTAGTTTTTTGGTCGCCTGAGAGGTCGTCGAAATTGGTGGTCGCCGGAGTTGATCGTGTTCTTAATAGTTTAGTTGACAACCGAGAAGTTACTGATAAGTTCTCAGTTGTTTGGTTGCCGGAGTTGGTGATCGCCGGAGTTGATCGTGTTCTTAGTGGAGACAACTGAGAACTTACTAATAAGTTAAGTTCCCAGTTGTTTGGTCGCCGGAGTTAATCGTGTTTTTAGTAGTTTAGTTGACAACTGAGAACTTACTGATAAGTTAAGTTCACAATTGTTTGGTCGTCGGAGAGGTCGCCGGAGTTGATCGTGTTATTAGTAGTTTAGTTTACAACTGAAAACTTACTGATAAGTTAAGTTCTAAGTTGTTTGATCGCCGGATTTGATGGTTGCCGGAGTTATTGATCAGAGAAGATAGTGAGGGGTGAACTAAGGTGATGGTGGTTGGAGAGAAAATAAATTGATAAAGATGGTGGACTTAATAAAATGATATTAAATGAAATATTTTTTTTATTTTATAAGATAAAATTGATAAGTTTGATAGATTATACGGTAAATACCAATTTTAATTTCTAAAGTGGACCCATCATTCTTTCCCAATCAACAAATTTGAATCACTCTTTAAAGTTTCTAGCTTCACCGGCCAAACTGCATGCCCACCCATTTGGGCTTTTTACAAAACCCAATTCTCAGATCTCAAGTTTTGCGAGAAACGTACCTTTTTCGTCCTTAAAGTATTTTAAGTTATACCTTTTCGTCCTTCAACAATTTTTTTTTACTTAAGAATTCCTAACATATTGTTTTAAGGTTTATGTAGTCCCTCGAGATAACTGGCGTTAATTTCCACGTTAACTTTGGCTGAGTTGGCGTCTAGTTGGAGTCTTCCATCTACATGGCGATGAGTCAGCATAGGGGCTTAAAAGAAAAAAGAAAAAAGAAAAAGGAAAAAAGAAAAAAGAAAAAAGAAAAAAGCAAAAAGCAAAAAGCAAAAAGTAAAAAGCAAAAAGCAAAAAAGAAATAATAATAATAATAATAATAATAATATAATAATAATAATAATATAATAATAATAATTATAAAATAATAATAATAATAATAATAATAATAATAATAATAATAAAATAATAATAATAATAATAATAATAAAATAATAATAATAAAAAAATAAAATAATAATAATAATAAAATAATAATAATAATAAAATAATAATAACAATAATAATTATTATTTTTATAATGATATAATAATAATAAAATAATAATAATAATAATAATAATAATAATAATAATAATAATAATAATAATAATAATAATAATAATAATAATAATAATAATAATAATAATAATAATTATAATGATAATAATGATAATAATAATAATAATAATAATAATAATAATAATAATAAAATAATAATAATAATAATAATAATAATAATAATAATAATAATAATAATAATAATAATAATAATAATAATTATTATTATTATTATTATTATTATTATGATATTAATAATAATAATAATAATAATAATAATAATAATAATAATAATAAAATAATAATAATAATAATAATAATAATAATAATAATAATAATAATAATAATAATAATAATAATAATAATAATAATAATAATAATTATTATTATTATAATAATAATAATAATAATAATAATAATAATAATAATAAATAAAATAAAAAATAATAATAAAATAATAATAATAAAAGCTGTCTCTTTCACTTTTCTTCTCTACTGTCCAGTTTCAAAAAAAAAAAACCCTAATTCCTATATCCTTCAGCTAATTTCCCCCCAAAATTACAGTAAGAAAAAGTTCAAAATTTTCTAAATCAGCTCCCACAAAAATAATCCTCAGATTATTTATATTTATAAGGGCTTCACAAATGTTCAATCCTTCAACTCAAATTCATTAATAATGACGAATCAAGAATCGACCGTCGCCGTCCCCGCCCCACCGGCCGTCATCACTTGCGGAAACTGCAACATTAAGGAGCGCCGTATCCTACACCACGTCCGCCACCGTGAAATATTATGTCGCCTCTGCACAACCTGCATCCTCCGTCTCCACTCCCAGAACTTCTGCCCCACTTGCTTCCTATATAATGGTAAAAGTAAAAAAGTAAGGCTATGGTTATATACAGAGAAAATTATATACAGGGAACAAAATATTTCAATGCTGTCCTTGCCCGTCTCGTGTAAGTATACACGAGTGGATACTGGAAATCTCGTATGAACTCACACGAGACACATCTCGTGTGAGTTCATACGAGATGAGTCTCGTATGAGTTCACACGAGAGGGAATAAAAAAAATTAGGTATATAAAAGACTATTTTGATAATTTACTTACTTCCCTGGAAATTTGAGTCTCTGTATTTAGTTTTTGAGTCTCTGTATTTAGTATTTGCCAATAAAAAATCAGAGTAAAATTATAAAGTATGATAATGAACTTTGCCAGTAAATTATCCATGGCCGCTTCTGCTTCTGCTGTTGCCGAGGCGTAAAGTCTACCAATTCTCTTCATGGGTTTGGATTTTTGACTGGAAATAACGAGCGATTTCTGAGGAGTAGGAGGAGAGGGGTTCTGCTTCAACGAAGATGAAGCTTTGAAGGGTCCAACAATGGAGTTTTGAGAAGGGAAAGAGAGGCATGGTAAAGTGCCCCTGACATGGATAACATTTTTCTTATTATTATTTTTTTTTCTTTTTTTCTTTTTTGCTTTTTTCTTTTTTCTTTTTTCTTTTTTCCTTTTTTCCTTTTTTCCTTTTTCTTTTAAGCCCCTAATGCTGACTCATAGCTATGTAGATTCTTTGGTCTACTAAGCTCCAATCTTGCTTCATTTCAGCTCTTTTGTGGGTCTATTTGGATGTTGATTCTTTGGTCTACTAAGCTCCAATCTTGCCTCAAGGTTTCTAAGTCTTTTATAATTGCTCTGCTTGGTCCTTCACTTTTCCATACAATTGGTCATATTTCTGCTTGTGTTTCATTCTCTAAAGTAGCTGTTTCTTTCACCCATGTCATCAAATCTGCTGAACCAGTTTTCTCTGTCATATTTTCGTCTTTGTTGGGCAATACTGATGACGCCAAGCTTTTCAGGGTCAGAAGCGGTTCGAGGATATCTGGCAGGATATTTTTGGTGGTTTGGGTACCTAGAACACAACACAGAAAAACACCGTTAAGGTCAAAGTTGGATGTTACTCCAACTCAGGCCCTCGGGTGTGATAGTAAGAATACTGAGATAATAAGGCTTTGAATACATTGGAGTGTGTGTGTGTTTAGGGTTTAGAGTGATATGGCTTACTCAAATGTATATGGAACTTACCTTGTCCAAGGGGACAAAGGTCTTCTATTTATAGGCAATGGAGAGGTGCTTGTTGATGTAAGCAATGAGATCAGCCCTTGAGGGCACTTTGGTATTAAGCCATTTACACGTGTCCGCAGCTAATTGGTCCTATCAGGGAGGGAGGATCTTCTGTCAGAGGAGACATGGCTGAAAGGGACATGAGCCGTGTAAGTGGTTTGGCGCATTAAATGAGATAGTAGGCGCCTGACTGAGCCGCATTAAATGCATGATGGGGGAGCCGACAACTTGCATGTCAGAGCCAGTAAGCTAACTTGCTTAGTAAGGCTTGACATTAACCGGGAAGCAGGAGAGGTAACCGGGAAGCAGGTATGAGCCCGCGGTCAACATCTTGGGCGCGGTCAAAGGTATTTGACGCGGGCACGGATGGAGCGGTTTGTGGGCTAATTAATACGGGTTAAACGGATTAACCCGTATAGGTAGGCCTTATAAATACCAAACCCTTAAACCTCAAACCCTTTTTACCGTTTCCAAACCTTCAAAGAGCTTAGAGAGAGAATTTTTGCTGCGAATTCTGTGTTTGTGTTCTTCGAATCCAACCCTCAAGCTTTTCTCTCGTAAGTAATTTTTTAGCTTCTTCTTCATCTCCTCTATTTTTCTGGGTTTTGAGAATGACCGCTCGAGAGTTTGGACCCCGCCGTCCCATAGAATTAGGAGATGGGAGCACTCCGGATCTGTTTGCTGTTTGTAAACGGACAGGGGGGATTTTTAGGAAAGTAGGCCATGGGTGGCTTAGGTTATCCCTGGAGTGCTTCCAATACTTCTGTGAGAAGTTCCAATGGGGGACTTTTGTCCTACCCCGGTTGTGGGAGGCCAAGGATAAACATACAAAAAAAGAACGGTGAAGTTTTGGTGTTGGAGGATACCAGAAGGCTAAGAAATTTTGTGATGGGGGCTTTGTGCAGGTTTCCCCGCGAGATAGATTCGGCTCTGAACGCCGTAGAACTTGTGAGGAGAGCGATTCGTGTCCCCGAAGTAATTTGTGACTGGGAAAAGTGTGAACTAATGGATCTCGATCAAACCAATGAGGTGCGGGCACCGAGCACCTGGGACCTGAGTGACCCTTTAGATGTTCTGCCCCTGAGTACCATCTTTCCCAATGTTGTGCCCGGGGCCCCTAGTGTGCCTGTGGTAGACGTGAGTAGCAGTGATGACCGTAGTACTAGCGAGGAGCTAGAGCCTCTGAACTTTATGGTTCAGCGAAGGCAGCAAACTCAAGCTGAAGTGGTCCCTGCCCGTGGTGATGCCACAGGTCTCTTTGGCTCGTCGAGCTCGGAGACCGAGATGGATGATCGCGAGGAGGAGGATAGGAGGGCCGCGGGGACCTCCAGGAGGGCCGCTGAAAGCACAGAGATTGTGGATGCTTTTGAGGACTCTGACTCCGAGGAGGAGATAGTTGTGGCCCCTGCCCGGAATAAAGGCAAGAGGCCAGCTGCTGGGGTGAATCCTGGCCGTGGCCGCAGTAAGAAAGCCAAAGAGTTGGTTACCATTAACTGGGAGAAGGAAATATATGAGACATATAATGTGGACCCCAAAGCCTTTCTTGTCCGCACCCTGGGTCATGTACAGATAAAGGGGAAAGACAAGCTGAGGCAAGAGACCATAGCAGATGTCCGCGAGGACAACAGAGCATGCGTTTTCTATGGGGCCCAGTTTGAGAATGACCTGAGGCTGCCTCTGGACCCTTTCTTTTATTTCTTTCTTGAGTTCAACCGCTGTCTCCCAATGCACCTGACCCCTAATGCCATCAGGGCTCTTGTCTCCTTTATAACGGTTTGCAGATTCCTGGGCTACGAACCTACTCTTGAGGCTCTTTACGCCTATTATCAGAACCAGATCAGCCATGGTAGCTTGAGCTTGAAGGCTAGGAACTATTCTACCCGAACTTTCTCTCCCCCATCGAACAAATTTGACCAATGGAACCAGAGGGATATCCTGGTCATAGAGTCTAGGTTTGGATGGCCTTTCTCAAAACCTTTAAATCCAGTCCCGATGAAGGTGACCGTCAAGAGTTATCCGGATCCATCTCCCTCTGAAAACCTTCGCATCGCCTTGGAGAGTCACCTGGCCACTTATTTAGACAGCGGGGAGGAGCCCGTATATGATGTGGGTGGCATTGTTGAATCTGAGCCCCTATTAATCTACTCGGGGGTGGCTCCTCGCAGGGAGGGCGCCCCACATGCCCCCAGAGTAGAAATAGAGCCCATGCCCCGTGACCCTGATTGGAGGGTGCACGAGTATTATCAATTTGAGGCTGATTGTAAGACCTGCATGCTCGGCGCTGAATGCGAGCCTCCAGAGCTAATCGGCCTCTGACTCTTTAGAAATTGTTGCAAAGTTATCTTGTCTTTGATTTTTCGAACTGTCTTCTAACCATTTTTCTTTTCCTTCAGAGTAGATCCAGAAGAATATAACTTCTGATGGCCCCTCCAACTACCACTCAGATGAAGACCAAAAACCTGAAGGCCAATAGAGAGGCTGCCTTGAGGAGGAAAACTGAAATGGGAGGGATCCCGGGCAAGGATAAAACTGTGCCCGTAGTAAGCAGGAAGAGCGGGGAACCTCTGACAAGCTCAAGGACTATCCCCACCACCGGGGAACTGCCTCCACCCCCCAGGGGTCTTCCCCCTGCCAATGCTGTCTGCGCCAGCTCTCCTGGCTGCACCATTGCCTCCGAGCACAACCAAGAGCAGTCCAAGAAGAGGACTGAGAGAGATGCGGATTTGGGGCACAAGGAGAGGTCCTCCAAGTCCCAGAAAGTTGGGGAGACTCAAGTTAGGGACTCCACTGTCTCTGCCTCCATTTCCACCACTGCTCCCCCCAAGGCGGGGACCATCTGCTCAGCAGCCTACCCAATAGCTTCCCTTGCCACCCGCGAGGAGACATGGGCACTGAGGAAGAAGGTGGGTGAGGTGCCCGCTATCACAGGAGTGGATTTATATGCCCGATCATCCTACAATTCTGCTGTAGGGATCGGGCTTCTCAACAGGCTCTATGCCCCGGACTTCTATCAGAGTGTGGCTGAGAAGGAGAACCCGTCAGCCTTGATGGGAGATATTGGGCTTGCCCTCACCGAGGTAGGGACCTGTCTGCCTGTCTCCTCTAGCCCTCTGAATTACAATAATTCTGACTATCTTCCTTGCAGGTGGGCAACAAAGCTATGCGGCTTCGGGAATGCTGCGACAACTTGACCGCTGAGTTGGATAACAACACAAAAGACTTGGCGGGCAAGCTCCGCGAGCTGGAGCAGGCTCAGGAAAAGGTGGGGACCTTGAACTCCCTCCTCGATGCCAAGGAGAAAACCCTATCCACCAAGGAGGCTGACTTGAAGGGATTTCAGGAGAGGTTAACGGAGGTAGAGGAGAGCTTGAAAAAAGCTAAGGGGGAGAGGGATGAGCTCCGGGGAAAGAGAGCAGAGTGGGAGCCGAGGAATTCCGAGCTGTGCCAAAGGCTGGAGGCATCCAAGACCACTATCTCCACCCTGGAGGCCAAAGTTGATGAACTGTCCGATCAGCTGCTCCCCCTCAGTGCTCGCTGAGAAGGATGCCATATCGCTCGCCGCTAGGAAGGAGGCGAGGAGGAGTATAAAAACTCCGAAGCTTTCAAGAGTCGGCTTAACTCGAGAATCCGCTCGCACGAGGTCGGGGTCCCACACGATTCGAAACTTTACGGCCACGGCATGTTCTCTCGGTTGCAGCCGTCGTGATCGGCCACCGGTTGCTATCGACACTAATGCCCGCCCGGCACGCATTAGTTCCTCTCGTCCGAGGACGAGGTCAAGGGTTTAGAGCTCTCCGCGCCGCCTCCTTGCCTCCCGCGGCGGTAATCGCCTCGCTCGATCGCGAGCCGGATGAGCCGAGATTTGGGACAACCCAATACCCTTGGGGATGCCATAGCTCGCGTTCTTCCAAACGGGCCTGCTATAGGTGATCTGTTCCCTCAGTGGGCAGCCCCCACTCCGGTCTCTGCTGAGCCTTCATTTGATCCTATCACAGACCTTCTTGTGAATAGTCTTCCTTCTACAACCACGGCCTCAGAAGCGGGCACAGGGAGTGCGGCCACCGAGGACCCCAAGGACCAAGCTCCTTTAGTTTAGGTTTTTTGTTTCTTTTGTTGTAATAGATTAGGACCTTGTAAATTTTTCTACCTCATGAAATAGAAGTGTTTTTCTTAACTTGGCTCCTGCATTGTTTATTTTAATTGCTCGTCCTTGTAGGCTATTTTGAGTATTTTGGCAATTTTCGAGCACCTTAGTACTTGCATTCTTGCTCTTACTTTCTCCAGCGTTTTTGACTTGCAACTAAACTTTATACTCTCCTTCTGCGGTCAAAAGCTTAGTAGGCCCTTTGCCCGCATTTTTTGAGTTTTCCTAACTCTTTATTCAAAACCCCCTTGGAGTTTTTTGTGAGAGTCAGCCCTATTTCTCTGTGACCGCGTTTGTTTAGCCTTGTGGCAAATTTAGGGGTCTTGACCCCAGTTTGTCTATTTGGCTTTGTTAAACTCTTTTGATCACTCCCATCCATTTACACTTATTCCCAGCCTTGCGAGCTGTGGTGTAAGTCAAAAGCAGCCAAGGCAAGCTACTTTCATAAAGCATGTAGAGGGTGGCCGTGAGGCTTATATTCTACGCAACAGTAGGTAGGAGCATATTTAGCATAGCGGCCCTTTAACCTACCGGCAACTGTATCCCCTTATTGGAGGTTCACGCTTTTTGACCCTTTATTCAAAACCCCTTGGGTTTTTTGTGAGGGTCTTGTGGCGATCTGGTGAGCGGGCTTATATGTAGGCCTTTGTCACATACAGGCATACGAGTAACGGCCCTAACGAAGGCCTTCGTGCACTGAGCGGGTCCAGGCTTTCGGCCTTTGTCCCCGCTGGCATCTATATCCACTTTTTCTTGGTGGTGTCACGCGGGCAGGACAGAGTATCCTCCCCGCGATCGAGTACGGACGTAATGGCCTTTGTACCCATATAGGCTTGCGGATCTTAATGGATCTTTGCACATCAGTAGGCAGGAGCTCATATGTTGGCTCTTTAACCTACTGGCATCCGCTTGCGGGCATCCACTCTAGCTTTTGAGGCTGGTGGGAATAGGTTTTTGCACCAAAATTTGATGGCAACTTCTCACTTATATATATAGGGGTCTATACTCCCTCCAAAAATTACAAAGATTTCAAAAGAAGTACTTTCTAAGGTGATCGCTGTTCCAAGCGTGCTTGAGCTCTGCTCCTTCCCTTGGCCGCAATATGTAGGTACCCTCCTTGATTATTTTGGTGACCTCATATGGACCTTCCCATTTCGGGGAGAGTTTGTTGAAACCAGGTTGGGTCCCTTGGACCTCCACATTTCTGAGTACCCAATCTCCAACTGAAAAACTCCTCTTACTTACTCTTTTATCATGGTGCTTCTTCGCTTTCTGTTTGTAGTTCACCATTTTTTCATTTGCCCGCATTCTCTTTCCTTCGAGATCGTCCAGGTCACACCTTCTGTTTGCCTCATTTTGAGACTCATCGAAGTATGTGACTCTGTACGAGGGTAGAGCAACCTCAACTGGGGCCATTGCCTCTAACCCATACGTGAGCGAGAAAGGAGTTTTTCCTGTTGAATTTCTTATCGTTGTGCGGATAACCCATAGTGCGGTCTGGATCTCGTCCAACCATCGTCCTCCTCGCCCTTCCAAGTTTTTCTTTAGGGCGGTCAAGACTAGTTTGTTCGCGGCCTCAGGCCATTTCCCTGAGGATAAGCAACTGCAGACTTGCAATGTTGTACTTTCATTCTCTCACACTTCGCGGTGAACTTTGCGGAGAACTGAGTGCCATTGTCCGAAATTATTGCTCGGGGAACTCCAAATCGGCAATAGATGTGGTCGTAGACGAAATTGATAGTATTCTCCTCGGAGATGGTAGCTAAGCCCTTGGCTTCTGTCCATTTTGTAAAATAATCCACGGCCACAACGACATACTTAATGCTTCCTTGAGCAGTTGGAAATGGTCCAATAAGATCTATCCCCCACGTATCAAACGGCCACGATGGTACTACCAAAGTTTGCTCTGTTGATGGTAGTCTAGGGATGTCCGCAAATCTTTGGCACTTATCACACTTTCTGACATACTCATGTGCATCTCTCCTCATCGTAGGCCAAAAGAACCCTTGGAATTTGATTTTGTCTGAGAGAGTGCGAGCACCTGGATGTCCGCCACAAACTCCCTCATGAACCTCATAGAGTAAGTTAGTGACCATGTGAGTTTTGACACATCTGAGTAAAGGCTTGGTGAATGATCGTCGGAAAAGTACCCCCTCGAGGACGAGGTATTTCGCGGACACCGTTCTCATGGTTCTGGCCTTTGCTGGATCCTCGGGGAGGGTCTACTTCTCGATGTAATCCTTGATTTCATCTACCCAATCTCTTACTTGATCCTCAATGTTGTTTATCTGAATTCGATCTATAGCAGGTCTCTCCGTAAATTCAATCTGGCAATCTGTCTCTAAGTCAACAATTTCTTGATCGGTTATTCTGGAGAGGAGGTTAGCTTCCACATTATCCTCTCTCATGACTTGGTTCAGCTCATAGTAGGTGAAATTTTTTATGAGGGTTTTTGCAAGGCCGCAGTACTGAGTTAGTACTGGGTTGATAGTATCATACTCCCCCCTAATTTGATTAACTATGAGCTGAGAGTCACTGTTGATTTCAATATTCTGAACTCCCAAGTCTCTTGCCAGCTCCATGCCTGCTATAATCGCTTCATACTCAGCCTGGTTGTTCGAAGCTTCGAATTTAAACCTCAAGGCCCTTTTAAATTTCTCCCCGCAAGGTGCGATCAGGAGTATGCCCGTGCCACTAATTAACTTGGTCGCAGAGCCGTCCACGTATAAAATCCATACTTCTTATGGACGCTCTCTTGGTTGTATAATTTCTGTGCTCGGGCTATCTGGGGCTTCCTCTGATTCTGCCCGCTTTCTTTTTCCCAGGTCGCTGTCCGCCATTCTGAATGATGATTCTACCACAAAATCAACTAAGGCCTGAGCTTTGATTGTCTTTCTCGGGGAGTAGGTGATCTGGAACTCAGTGAGCTCGATAGACCAAGCTAGCATTCTCCCTGAGGACTCTGGTTTGTGTAAAACCTTTCTAAGCGGGGCCTCAGTTAGTACAGTTATAGGATGTGCAGAAAAGTAGGCTCTTAATTTTCGAGCAGATACAAGCAAGGCGTTAGGCGTAAGCTAACTTTTCTATATTAAGATAACGCCCTTCTACGGCGGACAACGCCTTAGATACATAATAAACTGGTTTTTGGGAGTTATTATCCTCCCTTACAAGAACAAAGCAGCCTACCGCTGTATCAAGAATCGCTAAATATAAAAAGAGTTCTTCCCCGGGCACCGGGCTGCTGAGTAGTGGTGGCTGCCCGAGGTATGTCTTGACTTCTTCAAAAGCTAGATGGCAGTCAGTGCCCCATGTAAATTAATCTGGCTTCTTCCCCCCTTGAGTTTCTGCACATCCTTCACGCAAGCAGGAGGTTTCATGTCCAATAGGGCTTGGATTTTTTCGGGATTAGCCTCTATCCCTCTTTGATTGACCATGAATCCGAGGAACTTGCCCGCCTTGACCCCAAAAGCGCACTTAAGGGGATTTAGCTTCATGTTATTGCGGCGCATGTTTTTGAAGGTTTCCTCCACGTCGAGCTCGTGGGAGTTTTCCTTAGTCTTTATAACCATATCGTCAATGTAGGCCTCGAGATTTCTGCCTAGTTGGTTTTTGAAGACCAGATTGACCATTCGTTGATATGTGGCTCCTGCGTTTTTTAGCCCAAAGGGCATCATCGTGTAACAATATGTCTTGCCCGCAGCGATGAAAGCTACAGAGCGGACATCTTCAGGAGCCATCTGGATCTGATGGTAGCCGGAGTATGCGTCGATGAAGCTCAATACTCTGTGGTCGGCTATAGAGTCCACCAATCTGTCTATGCGAGGAAGAGGGAAGCAGTCTTTGGGGCATGCCTTGTTGAGATCAGTGAAATCAACACACATCCTCCATTTATCGTTGGACTTCTTAACCATGACCACATTAGCTAGCCATTTGGGGTAGGAAATCTCTTTTATTATCCCCACTTTGAGCAATTTTTCCACCTCTTCCTTGATTGCAATCTCCTTCTCCGGGGAGAAGTACCTTGATTTCTGATGGATGTTCTTGAAGGATGGGTCATCATTGATTTTGTGGAGGATCACGTCCTCGCTGATGCCTTGCATATCCTCCACCCTCCAAGCGAACACATCACAGTTTGCCCTTAAGAATTCGATCAGGATCCTTCTCTCCTCGCTGTGAATTTCCAGCCCAACCTTAACTGTTTGCTCGGGGAAGTGGGGATTGATTACCACCTCCTCGAGCTCGTCGTTAGGTTGAAGGTCGCTGATTTCTCGGTTGTGCAAGGAGTCAATGATTATGGTTGGAGGGTTGACCCGGGCTCCGGTCAGTGTTGCCATTGAATATATGACCTCGCGGTCAAGCTTTCCCTCAACTCCTCGATCTATATATCCTCCCTCAACAGGGGTCAATTGTTTCGATTTTCTGCTCGCTCTGAGCTCCACCTTTGTGGAATGGAAAGAAAGCATGCCAATTGGAATGGGTGCCGACACAAGTCCTAGGGCCTTCCCTTTCTTCGATTTGTCCTCGCTCTCTATCTACGGGCAGGACGTCTGGCCCTTATTTGCCTTTCTCTTCTCCTCAAGTGCTCGAAGGAATCTCCCGGGCTGGTTCTTGATGGTAGCAACCCCGCCCGGGGTGTTAAATTTAACCCTCTGGTGGGGAACGGAAGCAACTATTCCCAATTCGGCCTGAGCAGTTATGCCGAGAATAGCGTTGTATTGGGAAGGAAGATCGACCACCATGAAAATGATTTTGGCCATCTTCTGCATGGGTTTTTCCCCAATAGTTACTTCAAACACAATCGTCCCCTTTACCCCGACTGCGTGATTTGTGAAACCTTCCAACATGCCCGCATAAGGAGTCAGGTTAGCCTCGGTCATCCTCATGCTAACCAACGTGTGGTAGTAGAGGATGTCTCTGGCCGCGCCCGTATCAATTAAGACTCGGTGTATGTTGGCCCGGTTTATTTTCATTGGGATGGTTATGGGTTGGGTAGAGTGAAATAGGGAGGAGGCAAGTTCACTCTTCTTGAACCCTATTTCTTGCTCTTCTTCTGGAGCCATTGGGGGGATTGAAAAAACTTTTTCCAATGTTCGAATTTGAATGGAGAGCTGTTTATTGGAGGGAGGCTCCTCGCTAATGAAATGAATGTCATAATCCCCCAAATCATCATCATAGTTATCTCTCTCATTCCTTTCGGGACCACATGTGTTTCGTGCCCGCTGCTGATTATTATTGTTGGGGGCATTATTGTTTCCCTTAACCCACTTGGTTAGCTCCCCGTCATTGATTTTCTGCTGGATTATTCGCTTCAGTTGGAAGCAGTCCTCAGTACCATGCCCGTGATCGTTATGATATTCACAGAACCTGGTCCTACTCCTCTCATTTGGTTTTCGGAGCATTGGGAGAGGAGGAGGAAATTCTGAGGCTCTCATAATTACCACTCTTGGCTCGGTGAGCTCGGTATAAACTGTATTATCCACCGTCTTCCGGAGTTTGTCCGACCCGCGGCCTCTGTTTTTGCCCTGATTATTGGTGCGGGCAGGCTCTGGGGTGGTCTCCTGAACTTGGCTTATTCTTTATTTCGCTGAAGCTCGGGGAGCGGGCACATTGGGCTCTTCTGCGGATGCAATGGCAGAGGCCCTCTCATACATTTCCTCCACGGACTTTGGCCGGCTGGAAGCAAAGTTCATTTTCAGGAAGGAGGAACTGAGACCGCCCTCAAAGCAGAGTCTGATGTCTCCCTCCTCTAGATCAACAATCTCCTCGCTCACCTTTCTGAACCGAGAGATGTAATCTTGACCGCTAGATTCGTGCCCGCAGGAGGTATGACCGCTCCATCCGTGCCCGCGTCAAATACCTTTGACCGCGCCCAAGATGTTGACCGCGGGATCATACCTGCTTCCCGGTTACCTCTCCTGCTTCCCGGTTAATGTCAAGCCTTACTAAGAAAGTTAGCTTACTGGCTCTGACATGCAAGTTGTCGGCTCCCCCATCATGCATTTAATGCGGCTCAGTCAGGCGCCTACTATCTCATTTAATGCGCCAAGCCACTTACACGACTCATGTCCCTTTCAGCCATGTCTCCTCTGACAGAAGATCCTCCCTCCCTGACAGGACCAATTAGCTGCGGACACGTGTAAATGGCTTAATACCGAAGTGCCCTCAAGGGATGATTTCATTGCTTACATCAACAAGCACCTCTCCATTGCCTATAAATAGAAGACCTCTGTCCCCTTGGACAAGGTAAGTTCCATATACATTTGAGTAAGCCATATCACTCTAAACCTAAACACACACACACTCCAAGGTATTCAAAGCCTTATTATCTCAGTATTCTTACTCTCACACCCGAGGGCCTGAGTTGGAGTAACATCCAACTTTGACCTTAACGGTGTTTTTCTGTGTTGTGTTCTAGGTACCCAAACCACCAAAAATATCCTGCCAGATATCCTCGAACCGCTTCTGACCCTGAAAAGCTTGGCGTCATCAGTGGTTCCATTGCCGGGAACCGACTGTCATTAAGTTTTTTCCCATTAAAAATCTTTGTTTTCAGGCACACTTTGTGTCTTAAACGACCGACTGTCAAAAGACACTTCTTTTCAGTCACTTTCTTCTTTCCCAAACATGTCTAGAAACTTGCAAAATGTTGGTCATTTAACCATTGAGGAGGATAACCAGGCCTCACCTTCCAATGTCAACAAGGGTAAGGCTACCGCCTCTGTTTTTAACCGAATGGAGGCCCGTTCTCAGCCTGAACACAGCCTTTCCGCCGGCCAGAAGGCTATGCACAAACTGACAGATGAGGCCCGTGCTGAGAAAGCCCAAGCCTTACTAAACAATATCCCAAAAACTCTCCAAGCTCACATAAAAAACACTGCCTTAACCACTCCTCTCTCCCCGGAGCAAATCCTAAGAAGGCAAGAGATTCTTGCTTCAAAATCCAGGCTGGTCGCAGAGGCCATGGCCATCGCCGACGCTCAAATGGAGATGTTTGAGATAGAGGCCAACGGAGGGCTCCAGTTCCCTCAGGGGTCACAGAGGTTCTCCCAACGAGCTCCCCCTAAATCGCTTGCTAGTCAAGCTAGGGGGGCAAACCGGGTTGAACCAACCCTTGATCGCGGACAGGTGGCCAAGCGCACTATGGTGCAGGTAGAGGACAGCGAGGAGGTTGGAGAAGAAGCCCAATCAAATCTACGTGTGCAATCCAAAGCCAGACCCTTTGCTCCGGCCAAGGAGAAGGCCGTGATTCCACGCGCCAAGAAACAGAAGATTGATAATCAGAACCCTGAGTTCGTTGATTTCATGCAGAAGATGTGGGAGACCCACCAGAAGGCCGCCCAGAAGTGTGGCCGCACCATGGACGCCTTCAGCGATAAGATTGCGCGGGCACCTATTCAGAGGGGCAAGCCCCCCCAAATGGACACATATGATGGCTCAAAAAATGCCAAGAGCCATATGGGACGATTTGAGGGCCAAATGGCTCTATTCTCCTCGGATGAGTCCGTAATGTGCAAAGCTTTGGCCGTGACTTTCACGGGCAAGGCCCTATCCTGGATGTTAGCTCTCAAGCCTCGATCCATCCAATCATTCAGCCAGTTCAGAAGCATCTTTCTCAATGCCTTTACTGGTGCTGGTGTGCCCGCTAGACCAAAGACAGACCTTGTCCGTGTCAAGCAGGCCCCAGGCGAGCCAACAAAAGATTACATCTCTCGGTTCAGAAAGGTGAGCGAGGAGATTGTTGATCTAGAGGAGGGAGACATCAGACTCTGCTTTGAGGGCGGTCTCAGTTCCTCCTTCCTGAAAATGAACTTTGCTTCCAGCCGGCCAAAGTCCGTGGAGGAAATGTATGAGAGGGCCTCTGTCATTGCATCCGCAGAAGAGCCCAATGTGCCCGCTACCCGAGCTTCAGCGAAAGAAAGAATAAGCCAGGTTCAGGAGACCACCCCAGAGCCTGCCCGCACCAATAATCAGGGCAAAAACAGAGGCCGCGGGTCGGACAAACTCCGAAAGACGGTGGATAATACAGTTTATACCGAGCTCACCGAGCCAAGGGTGGTAATTATGAGAGCCTCAGAATTTCCTTCTCCTCCCCCAATGCTCCGAAAACCAAATGAGAGGAGTAGGACCAGGTTCTGTGAATATCATAACGATCACGGGCATGGTACTGAGGACTGCTTCCAACGGAAGCAAATAATCCAACAGAAAATCAACGACAGGGAGCTAACCAAGTGGGTTAAGGGAAACAACAATGCCCCCAACAATAATTATCAGCAGCTGGCACGAAACACGCGTGGCCCCGAAAGGAATGAGAGAGATAACTATGATGATGATTTGGGGGATTATGACATTCATTTCATTGGCGAGGAGCCTCCCTCCAATAAACAGCTCTCCATTCAAATTCGAACATTGGAAAAAGTTTTTTCAATCCCCCCAATGGCTCCGGAAGAAGAGCAAGAAATAGGGTTCAAGAAGAGTGAAATTGCCTCCTCCCTATTTCACTCTACCCAACCCATAACCATCCCAATGAAAATAAACTGAGCCAACATACACCGAGTCTTAATTGATACGGGCGCGGCCAGAGACATCCTCTACTACCATACATTGGTTAGCATGAGGATGACCGAGGCTAACCTGACTCCTTATGCGGGCATGTTGGAAGGTTTCACAAATCACGCAGTCGGGGTAAAGGGGACGATTGTGTTTGAAGTAACTATTGGGGAAAAACCCATGCAGAAGATGGCCAAAATCACTTTCATGGTGGTCGATCTTCCTTCCCAATACAACGCTATTCTCGCATAACCGGCCGAGCCGAATTGGGAATAGTTGCTTCCGTTCCCCACCAGAGGGTGAAATTTAACACCCCGGGCGGGGTTGCTACCATCAAGAACCAGCCCGAGAGATTCCTCTGAGCACTTGAGGAGAAGAGAAAGGCAAATAAGGGCCAGACGTCCTGCCCGCAGATAGAGGGCGAGGACAAATCGAAGAAAGGGAAGGCCCTAGCACTTGTGCCGGCACCCATTCCAATTGGCATGCTTTCTTTCCATTCCACAAAGGTGGAGCTCAGAGCGAGCAGAAAATCGAAACAATTGGCCCCTATTGAGGGAGGATATATAGATCGAGGAGTTGAGGGAAAGCTTGACCGCGAGGTCATATATTCAATGGCAACACTGACCGGAGCCCGGGTCAACCCTCCAACCATAATCATTGACTCCTTGCACAATCGAGAAATCAACGACCTTCAACCTAACGACGAGCTCGAGGAGGTGGTAATCAATCCCCACTTCCCCGAGCAAACAGTTAAGGTTGGGCTGGAAATTCACAGCGAGGAGAGAAGGATCCTGATCGAATTCTTAAGGGCAAACTGTGATGTGTTCGCTTGGAGGGTGGAGGATATGCAAGGCATCAGCGTGGACGTGATCCTCCACAAAATCAATGATGACCCATCCTTCAAGAACATCCATCAGAAATCAAGGTACTTCTCCCCGGAGAAGGAGATTGCGATCAAGGAAGAGGTGGAAAAATTGCTCAAAGCGGGGATAATAAAGGAGATTTCCTACCCCAAATGGCTAGCTAATGTGGTCATGGTTAAGAAGTCCAACGATAAATGGAGGATGTGTGTTGATTTCACTGATCTCAACAAGGCATGCCCCAAAGACTGCTTCCCTCTTCCTCGCATAGACAGATTGGTGGACTCTATAGCCGGCCACAGAGTATTGAGCTTCATCGACGCATACTCCGGCTACCATCAGATCCAGATGGCTCCTGAAGATGTCCGCTCTGTAGCTTTCATCGCTGCGGGCAAGACATACTGTTACACGATGATGCCCTTTGGGCTAAAAAACGCAGGAGCCACATATCAACGAATGGTCAATCTGGTCTTCAAAAACCAACTAGGCAGAAATCTCGAGGCCTACATTGACGATATGGTTATAAAGACTAAGGAAAACTCCCACGAGCTCGACGTGGAGGAAACCTTCAAAAACTTGCGCCGCAATAACATGAAGCTAAATCCCCTTAAGTGCGCTTTTGGGGTCAAGGCGGGCAAGTTCCTCGGATTCATGGTCAATCAAAGAGGGATAGAGGCTAATCCCGAAAAAATCCAAGCCCTATTGGACATGAAACCTCCTGCTTGTGTGAAGGATGTGCAGAAACTCAATGGTCGCATCACCGCACTTGGCCGCTTCATTTCGCGGTCAGCAAAGAGATGCCTCCCCTTCTTCAAAACTCTAAAAGGGGGGAAGAAGCCAGATTAATTTACATGGGGCACTGACTGCCATCTAGCTTTTGAAGAAGTCAAGACATACCTCGGGCAGCCACCACTACTTCAAGACCGGCGCCCGGAAGAACTCTTTTTTGTATTTAGCAAGCATTAACTGGGCAAGAGCCGCTGTTCTTGTAAGGGAGGATAATAAATCTCAAAAACCAGTTTATTATGTATCTAAGGCATTGTCCGCCGTAGAAGGGCGTTATCTTAATATAGAAAAGTTAGCTTACGCCTAACGCCTTGCTTGTATCTGCTCGAAAATTAAGAGCCTACTTTTCTGCACATCCTATAACTGTACTAACTGAGGCCCCGCTTAGAAAGGTTTTACACAAACCAGAGTCCTTGGGGAGAAAGCTAGCTTGGTCTATCGAGCTCACTGAGTTCCAGATCACCTACTCCCCGAGAAAGACAATCAAAGCGCAAGCCTTAGTTGATTTTGTGGTAGAATCATCATTCAGAATGGCGACAAATGACTGGGAAAAAGAAAGCTGCGTAATCGTAGGAAGCCCGTATAGCCCGAGCACAGAAATTATACAACCAAGAGAGCGTCCAGAAGAAGTATGGATTTTATACGTGGACGGCTCTGCGAGCAAGTTAATTAGTGGCGCGGGCATACTCCTGATCGCACCTTGAGGGGAGAAATTTAAAAGGGCCTTGAGGTTTAAATTCGAAGCTTCGAACAACCAGGCTGAGTATGAAGCGATTATAGCGGGCATGGAGCTGGCAAGAGACTTGGGAGTTCAGAATATTGAAATCAACAGTGACTCTCAGCTCATAGTTAATCAAATTAGGGGGAGTATGATACTATCAACCCAAGACTAACTCGCATCGCGGCCTTGCAAAAACCCTCATAAAAAATTTCACCTACTATGAGCTGAACCAAGTCATGAGAGAGGATAATGTGGAAGCTGACCTCCTCTCCAGAATAACCAATCAAGAAATTGTTGACTTAGAGACAGATTGCCAGATTGAATTTACGGAGAGACCTGCTATAGATCGAATTCAGATAAACAACATTGAGGATCAAGTAAGGGATTGGGTAGATGAAATCAAGGATTACATCGAGAAGCAGACCCTCCCCGAGGATCCAGCAAAGGCCAGAACCATGAGAACGGTGTCCGCGAAATACCTCGTCCTCGAGGGGGTACTTTTTCGACGATCATTCACCAAGCCTTTGCTCAGATGTGTCAAAACTCACATGGTCACTAACTTACTCTATGAGGTTCATGAGGGAGTTTGTGGCGGACATCCAGGTGCTTGCAGTCTCAGACAAAATCAAATTCCAAGAGTTCTTTTGGCCTACGATGAGGAGAGATGCACAGGAGTATGTCAGAAAGTGTGATAAGTGCCAAAGATTTGCGGACATCCCTAGACTACCATCAACAGAGCAAACTTTGGTAGTACCATCGTGGCCGTTTGATACGTGGGGGATAGATCTTATTGGACCATTTCCAACTGCTCGAGGAAGCATTAAGTATGTCGTTGTGGCCGTGGATTATTTTACAAAATGGACAGAAGCCAAGGGCTTAGCTACCATCTCCGAGGAGAATACTATCAATTTCGTCTACGACCACATCTATTGCCGATTTGGAGTTCCCCGAGCAATAATTTCAGACAATGGCACTCAGTTCTCCGCAAAGTTCACCGCGGAGTGTGAGAGAATGAAAGTACAACACCGCAAGTCTGCAGTTGCTTATCCTCAGGGAAATGGCCAGGCTGAGGCCGCGAACAAACTAGTCTTGACCGCCCTAAAGAAAACTTGGAAGGGCGAGGAGGATGATGGTTGGACGAGCTCCAGACCGCACTATGGGTTGTCCGCACAGCGATAAGAAATTCAACAGGAGAAACTCCTTTCTCGCTCACGTATGGGTCAGAGGCAATGGCTCCAGTTGAGGTTGCTCTACCCTCGTACAGAGTCACATACTTCGATGAGTCTCAAAATGAGGCAAACAGAAGGTGTGACCTGGACGATCTAGAAGGAAAGAGAATGCGGGCAAATGAAAAAATGGTGAACTACAAACAGAATGAGGAGAAGCACCATGATAAAAGAGTAAGTAAGAGGAGTTTTTCAGTTGGAGATTGGGTACTCAGAAATGTGGAGGTCCAAGGGACCCAACCTGGTTTCAACAAACTCTCCCCGAAATGGGAAGGTCCATATAAGGTCACCAAAATAATCAAGGAGGGTACCTACATATTGCAGCCAAGGGAAGGAGCAGAGCTCAAGCACGCTTGGAACAGCGATCACCTTAGAAAGTACTTCTTTTGAAATCTTTGTACTTTTTGGAGGGAGTATAGACCCCTATATATATAAGTGAGAAGTTGCCATCAAATTTTGATGCAAAAACCTATTCCCACCAGCCTCAAAAGCTAGAGTGGATGCCCGCAAGCGGATGCCAGTAGGTTAAAGAGCCAACATATGAGCTCCTGCCTACTGATGCGCAAAGATCCATTAAGATCCGCAAGCCTATATGGGTACAAAAGCCATTACGTCCGTACTCGATCACGGGGAGGATACTCTGTCCTGCCCGCGTGACACCACCAAGAAAAAGTGGATATAGATGCCAGCGGGGACAAAGGCCGAAAGCCCGGACCCGCTCAGTGCACGAAGGCCTTCGTTAGGGCCGTTACTCGTATGCCTGTATGTGACAAAGGCCTACATATAAGCCCGCTCACCAGATCGCCACAAGACCCTCACAAAAAACCCAAGGGGTTTTGAATAAAGGGTCAAAAAGCGTGAACCTCCAATAAAGGGATACAGTTGCCGGTAGGTTAAAGGGCCGCTATGCTAAATATGCTCCTACCTACTGTTGCGTAGAATATAAGCCTCACGGCCACCCTCTACATGCCCTATGAAAGTAGCTTGCCTTGGCTACTTTTGACTTACACCACAGCTCGCAAGGCTGGGAATAAGTGTAAATGGATGGGAGTGATCAAAAGAGTTTAACAAAGCCAAATAGACAAACTGGGGTCAAGACCCCTAAATTTGCCACAAGACTAAACAAACGCTGTCACAGAGAAATAGGGCTGACTCTCACAAAAAACTCCAAGGGGGTTTTGAATAAAGAGTTAGGAAAACTCAAAAAATGCGGGCAAAGGGCCTACTAAGCTTTTGACCACAGAAGGAGAGTATAAAGTTTAGTTGCAAGTCAAAAATGCTGGAGAAAGTAAGAGCAAGAATGCAAGTACTAAGGTGCTCGAAAATTGCCAAAATACTCAAAATAGCCTTCAAGGACGAGCAATTAAAATAAACAATGCAGGGGCCAAGTTAAGAAAAACACTTCTATTTCATGAGGTAGAAAAATTTACAAGGTCCTAATCTATTACAACAAAAGAAACAAAAAACCTAAACTAAAGGAGCTTGGTCCTTGGGGTCCTCAGTGGCCGCACTCCCTGTGCCCGCTTCTGAGGCCGGGGTTGGAGAAGGAAGACTATTCACAAGAAGGTCTGTGATAGGATCAAATGAAGGCTCAGCAGAGACCGGAGTGGGGGCTGCCCGCTGAGGGAACAGATCACCTATAGCAGGCCCGTTTGGAAGAACGCGAGCTATGGCATCCCCAAGGGGTATTGGGTTGTCCCCAAATCTCAGCTCATCCACTCTGGGCGATCAAAGCCAAGGGCAAGCATTTACTTCGCCACGGTGAGGCAAGGAGGCCGCTGCGGAGAGCTCTAAACCTTGACCTCGTCCCCTGACAAACAGGAACTAATGCATGCCCGGGCAGGCATTCCGTGTCAGTAGCAACCAGTGAGCCGATCACGGCCAACTGCTGAACACAGAACATGCCCGTGGCCGCAAAGTTCCAAATCGTGTCCGACCCCGCCTCGTACCGAGCCGCATTCTCGAGTTAAGCGCCTCTTGAAAGCTTCGGAGTTTTTATACTCCTCCCTGCCTCCTTCCTAGCGGCGAGCAGTATGGCATCCTTCTCCAACTGAAACTGCCTGAGGGGGAGCAGCTGATCGGACAGTTCATCAACTTTGGCCTCCAGGGTGGAGATAGTGGTCTTGGATGCCTCCAGCCTTTCGCGGCACATTCCTCTAATTCCTTCCCCACTCGCTCTCTTTCCCCGGAGCTCATCCCTCTCCCCCTTAGCTTTTTTCAAGCTCTCCTCTACCTCCGTCAACCTCTCCTGAAAGCCCTTCAAGTCAGCCTCCTTGGTGGAGAGGGTTTTATCCTTGGCATCGAGGAGGGAGTTCAAGGTCCCCACCTTTTCCCGAGCCTGCTCCAGCTCGCGGAGCTTGCCCGCCAAGTCTTTTGTGTTGTTATCCAACTCAACGGTCAAGTTGTCGCAGCATTCCCGAAGCCGCATAGCTTTGTTGCCCACCTGCAAGGAAGATAGTCAGAGTTATTGTAATTCAGAGGGCTAGAGGAGACAGGCAGACAGGTCCCTACCTCGGTGAGGGCAAGCCCAATATCTCCCATCAAGGCTGACGGGTTCTCCTTCTCAGCCACACTCTGATAGAAGTCCGGGGCATAGAGCCTGTTGAGAAGCCCGATCCCTACAGCAGAATTGTAGGATGATCGGGCATATAAATCCACTCCTGTGATAGCGGGAACCTCACCCACCTTCTTCCTCAGTGCCCATGTCTCCTCGCGGGTGGCAAGGGAAGCTATTGGGTAGGCTGCTGAGCAGATGGTCCCCGCCTTGGGGGGAGCAGTGGTGGAAAGGGAGGCAGAGACAGTGGAGCCCCTAACTTGAGTCTCCCCAACTTTTTGGGACTTGGAGTACCTCTCCTTGTGCCCCAAATCCGTATCTCTCTCAGTCCTCTTCTTGGACTGCTCTTGGTTGTGCCCGGAGGCAATGGTGCGGCCAGGAGAGCCGGGCGCGACAAAGATTGGCAGTGGGGAGGACCCCTGGTGGCGTGAGGCAGCTCTGGCAAGGGATAGTCCTTGAGCTTGTCAGAGGTTCCCCGCTCTTCCTGCTTACTACGGGCACAGTTTTATCCTTGCCCGGGATCCCTCCCTTTTCAGTTTGCCTCCTCAAGGCAGCCTCCCTATTGGCCTTCAGGTTTTTGGCCTTCATCTGAGCGGTAGTTGGAGGGGCCATCAGAAGTTATATTCTTCTGGATCTACTCTGAAGGAAAAGAAAAATGGTTAGAAGACAGTTCGAAAAATCAAAGACAAGATAACTTTGCAACAATTTCTAAAGAGTCAGAGACCGATTAGCTCTGGAGGCTCGCATTCAGCGCCCAGCATGTAGGTCTTACAATCAGCCTCAAATTGATAATACTCGTGCACCCTCCAATCAGGGTCACGGGGCATGGGCTCTATTTCTACTTTGGGGGCATGTGGGGCGCCCTCCCTGCGAGGAGCCACCCCCGAGTAGATTAATAGGGGCTCAGATTCAACAATGCCACCCACGTCATATACGGGCTCCTCCCCGCTGTCTAAATAAGTGGCCAGGTGACTCTCCAAGGCGATGCGAAGGTTTTCAGAGGGAGATGGGTCCGGATAACTCTTGATGGTCACCTTCATCGGGACTGGATTTGAAGGTTTTGAGAAAGGTCATCCAAACCTAGACTCTATGACCAGGATATCCCTCTGGTTCCATTGGTCAAATTTGTTCGATGGGGGAGAGAAAGTCCGGGTAGAATAGTTCCTAGCCTTCAAGCTCAAGCTACCATGGCTGATCTGGTTCTGATAATAGGCGTAAAGAGCCTCAAGAGTAGGTTCGTAGCCCAGGAATCTGCAAACCGTTATAAAGGAGACAAGAGCCTTGATGGCATTAGGGGTCAGGTGCATTGGGAGACAGCGGTTGAACTCAAGAAAGAAATAAAAGAAAGGGTCCAGAGGCAGCCTCAGGCCATTCTCAAACTGGGCCCCATAGAAAACGCAGGCTCTGTTGTCCTCGCGGACATCTGCTATGGTCTCTTGCCTCAGCTTGTCTTTCCCCTTTATCTGTACATGGCCCAGGGTGCGGACACGGAAGGCTTTGGGGTCCACATTATATGTCTCATAAATTTCCTTCTCCCAGTTAATGGTAACCAACTCTTTGGCTTTCTTACTGCGGCCACGACCAGGATTCACCCCAAAGAAATCGGCCTTCGCCTTTATTCCGGGCAGGGGCCACAACTATCTCCTCCTCGGAGTCAGAGTCCTCAAAATCATCCACAATCTCCGTGGTTTCAGCGGCCCTCCTGGAGGTCCCCGCGGCCCTCCTATCCTCCTCCTCGCGATCATCCATCTCGGTCTCCGAGCTCGACGAGCCAAAGAGACCGGTGGCATCACCACGGGCAGGGGCCACTTCAGGTTGAGTTTGCTGCCTTCGCTGAACCACAAAGTTCAGAGGCTCTAGCTCCTCGCTAGTGCTACGGTCATCACTGCTACTCACATCTACCACAGGCACACTAGGGGCCCCGGGCACAACATTGGGAAAGATGGTACTCAGGGGCAGAACATCTAAAGGGTCACATAGGTCCCCGGTGCTCGCACCTCATTGGTTTGATCGAGATCCATTAGTTCACACTTTTCCCAGTCACAAATTACTTCGGGGACACGAATCGCTCTCCTCACAAGTTCTACGGCATTCAGAACCGAATCTATCTCGCGGGGAAACCTGCACAAAACCCCCATCACAAAATTTCTTAGCCTTCTGGTATCCCCCAACACCAAAACTTCACCGTTCTTTTTTGTATGTTTATCCTTGGCCTCCCACAACCGGGGTGGGACAAAAGGCCCCCATTGGAACTTCTCGCAGAAGTATTGGAAGCACTCCAGGGATAACCTAAGCCACCCATGGCCTACTTTCCTAAAAATCCCCCTGTCCGTTTACAAACAGCAAACAGATCCGGAGTGCTCCCATCTCCTAATTCTATGGGACGGCGGGGTCCAAACTCTCGAGCGGTCATTCTCAAAACCCAGAAAAATAGAGGAGATGAAGAAGAAGCTAAAAAATTACCTACGAGAGAAAAGCTTGAGGGTTGGATTCGAAGAACACAAACACAGAATTCGCAGCAAAAATTCTCTCTCTAAGCTCTTTGAAGGTTTGGAAACGGTAAAAAGGGTTTGAGGTTTAAGGGTTTGGTATTTATAAGGCCTAACTATACGGGTTAACCCGTTTAACCCGTATTAATTAGCCAACAAACCGCTCCTCGAACCACGAACCGTCTCCAAACGTTTGAAAATTCGAAAATCCCGCCGGTTAGCATTTATTACCCCTCTTAGATGGTTGACACGTACCCCTTGTACGTACCACGCCCCGTCTTTTCATCTGCCAAGGGGCCACTTGCTAACCGGGAGGCACGGCAGGCAAGGGGCCACGTGTCTCCCATCCATGCTTCCTGAACGTGCCCATAAGCCTATGAGGCCAAGCAACAACCAACAAAAAACGCTAATACTGGTGCTCGCTCGAGGAGCGATCTAGACAAACCGAGCTTCTAGTACCTCCTCACTCAGACCATAAATAATCACACTTGGAGCTAGGGGCCATTGATGAGCCCGGACCTGCTGGATCGGGCCCACGCTCGGTCTGGTCCAAGGAACCTGTGACGTGGCACCCCCTAGACCGCTGGAGTCAAGACCGCGGACAAATAGACCCTTGAGGTCAAGACCGCAGGGATCCTGACCGCTAGATTCGTGCCCGCAGGAGGTATGACCGCTCCATCCGTGCCCGCGTCAAATACCTTTGACCGCACCCAAGATATTGACCGCGGGCTCATACCTGCTTCCCGGTTACCTCTCCTGCTTCCCGGTTAATGTCAAGCCTTACTAAGCAAGTTAGCTTATTGGCTCTGACATGCAAGTTGCCGGCTCCCCCATCATGCATTTAATGCGGCTCAGTCAGGCGCCTACTATCTCATTTAATACGCCAAGCCACTTACACGGCTCATGTCCCTTTCAGCCATGTCTCCTCTGACAGAAGATCCTCCCTCCCTGACAGGACCAATTAGCTGCGGACACGTTGTGATGTACCCGATTTTTTTTTGTGAAAATCAAACGGAGTCGCCACGCCATTTTTGTTTTAAGGGCCAAAACTTTGAAAAAAGCCCGAGATCAGAGATTTAGGTTCAGAGGTCATGTTACGCGTCGGGAAGGACGTTAGTGTGCACCCGACGCGCCTCGTAAAAACGAGTCTTCCAAGCTGAAAATCATTTGTGTGTGTGTGTGTGTGTGTGTTTTGGCCAAAATAAGTTGAAACTGAGGTAAGTAAAAATTGGGAGCTCTTTTTAAGGCTTTAAACTGATCCCATGATTTTTTGGGTGATTTTTGGGTTGAGATTTGGCACTCAAAAGATTTTCGGAAGTTGAAAACCATTTCTGCCAGAATGAAAAAGGCAGTTGACCCTTGACTTTGAAATGGACTTTAGGGCTTGAAAACTCCAGAATCTGGGAAAAGTCCGGGAATGAAAATGTTCAAAACACCTTAAAAAAGGTTTCTGTGAAAGAACTTTTCATTTTGGAGATGATTTGAGGGGTCAAAACCTTCTGGAAATCTCAGATCTGAAATCTGGATTTCCAGAAGGTGATGAACTGGCCTCTAAAAGAAAAATTGAAAAAAGGAGTTTTACTCACGCAAAAAATAAATTAAAAATATGTTTGGAAAGCTCTGGATGTTGGCTACAAAAAGTATTTTGTAGTCAACACCCAATTCCAAGTTTTACTGGGTCCAAAAAATAGGAAAATGGACTGAGTTCTCAGAACAATGCTACTGGACAGCAAGATGTTCTTGAGGAGAAATGTGATTTTTGGGGGGTTTGCATCTATGTTCACCCCATTTTCATCCCTAGACTTGATTCCACTACCTTGTGCCAAGTGGTTATCATACTCAAGTCATCCTTGGGGAATTTATGGGGTTTAAACATATCCTTTGCAAAGGGAGAGGGGATCTTTGTAAAGATGAATTTAAAGAGAAAAATCAATTTAGAGATTTAAAATGTAGACCATTTGAGATGGTCATTCATGAAGATGAACTTCAAGATGACCATCTTAGGTCAAAACTTAAGTTAAACAAGACATCAAGTAGATCCAAGTGAGAAGAACAAGATGAACAAGAAATCAAAAGAGAATTTTAGGGTTTTGAGAAGGAGGGCTTTACCAATGGTGACACCCTATCTTCCTAGGCTTGGAATTTGACTTGAGGAATATCAAGATTTGGTGTTTGGCTTGAGGAGTATCAAGGTTTGGTGTGTTTGGTATTTGATTGGGAAAGATTCAAGAGAAAAAGGTGGCAATCAAGGGATTCCCACTGTTTTCTCTCTATATTTCGCCAGAACTTCGTTGCTGTGATCAAATTCCTCCTTTAAACTGAGAGAGGAGGGTTCAATTTATAGGACACTGGAAATGTCATACATGTCCGTGCGGAGGGTTCCCGTAGGCGTGCACTGTTCATCTCGAGGTCAGGCTTTGGACAGAGGAATAAAATTCAAAAATATCGCAGAAATTGTTTTTCAACTTGTCATTCGGATTTTCTTAATTCTTTTGCTTTTTGGATTCTTTTTTGGTTTAACTTTAAATGGCAAACCCTAACCTACTCTTGCTTGGTTAGGAAGGTTAGAGATTGTTAGAAATGTTAGAAATATTAAAACTTTCGTTAACTTTCTAACGAAAACTACCAACTCAAATTGGAGCACTTACAAGAGCCCCTCGGCGACGGTGTTTTCGAAGGAAGCGGGGTCGTCGATAAGAGTAAGGCTCCATATTTGATAGGATGATCAAGTGATCGAGTGGCCGAACCTATTCAATAGGCTACCTACGTATCCCAAGAGGAATCAAGCCGCCGTAGTTCGGGTCTTTCGACTATCTTTAGTCTCGTCGAATCTTACCGCTTTTAGGAAGGTCGCCCTAAGATTTGACTATTTTTGGGAAGTCACCCTACGGTCCGACTGCTTGGGAAGTCACCCTATGGTCCGATCGTTTTGGGAAGTCACCCTAAGGTTTTGACTATTTTGGGAAGTCGCCCTATGGTTTGACTATTTTTGGGAAGTCGCCCGTAAGATCTCGACTATTTTTGGGAAGTCACCCTATGGTTTGACTATTTTTGGGAAGTCGCCCTACGGTTTGACTATTTTTGGGAAGTCGCCCGTAACTGATCAGTTTTTGGGAAGTCACCCTACGGTTTGACTATTTTGGGGAAGTCGCCCTACGGTTTGACTATTTTTGGGAAGTCGCCCGTAATCCGACCGTTTTTGGGAAGTCACCCTAAGGTTTTGACTGCTTTTGGGGAAGTCGCCCTAAGATCTCGACTATTTTTGGGAAGTCACCCTAAGATCTCGACTATTTTTGGGAAGTCGCCTATGGTTTGACTATTTTTGGGAAGTCGCCCGTAACTGACTTTTTTTGGGAAGTCACCCTAAGGTTTTGACTATTTTGGGGAAGTCGCCCTACGGTTTGACTATTTTTGGGAAGTCGCCCGTAATCCGACTGTTTTGGGAAGTCACCCTACGGTTTGACTATTTTGGGAAGTCGCCCTACGGTTTGACTATTTTTGGGAAGTCGCCCGTAATCTGATCGTTTTTGGGAAGTCACCCTATGGTTTGACTATTTTGGGGAAGTCGCCCTACGGTTTGACTATTTTTGGGAAGTCGCCCCGTAATCTTGACTGCTTTTGGGAAGTCACCCTACGGTTTGACTATTTTGGGAAGTCGCCCTATGGTTTGACTATTTTTGGGAAGTCGCCCGTAATCCGACCGTTTTTTGGGAAGTCGCCCTAAGATTTGATGATAATGTTCTTTAGAAAAGTAGTTGACTAAGATATGCTTTCATACCTCGTGCCGTGCTTACCCGTAGCCGCCGAAAGGACCGAGGCTACTACCGATGTTGATGAAGAGTTGTTGGGTTGCCGTCATGGACGGTTTCGCCGACGATTTGTCAGTTTGGAGGCATTTTGACCTCGAAGGAGGAATTTGGTTGAGTCCGCATCTTGCCGGTGATCGTTAACCTCAGAGAAGTTGTCGAACTTGTCTTCACATTGGGACTTCTTGCTTTTGAGAACTTGGTGTCTCTGACCGCATTATATTTGAGAACTTGGCGTCCCTGACCGATTCGTATTTGAGAACTTGGCGTCCCTGACTGATTTGCATTCTGAGAATTTGGCGTCCTTGACCGATTTGTATTGAGAACTCGCGTCCCCGAAGAACTCGCGTCCCCGACCGATTCAGATTGGAGAACTCGCGTCCCCGACCGATTTGTATTGAGAACTTCGCGTCCCCGACCGATTTGTATTTGAGAACTTGGCGTCCCCGATCGATTTGTATTTGAGAACGCGTCCCTGACCATTGGAGAGCTTGGCGTCCCCGACCGGTTGTATTGGAGAGCTTGGCGTCCCCGACCGATTTGTATTGGAGAACTTGGCGTCCCCGACCGATTTGTATTGGAGAACTTGGCGTCTCGACCGATTTGTATTTGAGAACTTGGCGTCTCTCGACCGATTTGTTAGACACCGGAGGTGGTCTTCGCTGGGGTTGTTTTCATCCATTTCAGGACATGGGGGTCGTCTTTAGCAAGTTGCAGACGCCGGAGCTTGTCTTTGCCAAACTCGTAGATGCCGGAGGCCGTCTTCATCCGTTTGTGGACATTGGAGGTCGACTTTGGTGAAGATCATCCTTGCCGAAAAGGGGGATTTGATTTCACGTTTGAATTCCCGCATTCGTTAGTGAAGAGGAAGATGCATATATGACATTCATGATGACAGATGCATGCATAGAGCCAAAATGATTGTGAGAGTATCACCGCATATGTTTGCGAGATGATGCATTTACTTGCTTTCGAAGATGCACCTAGCCTAAGCTGGACAGAAAATTATGATTTATGATCTTCAATTCACTTAGGATTTTTCCTATTGATTCAAGTTTTGTGCATGCTACATGAGCCCTCGGGAGATTTTTGTGGGGACGCATGGTTACGTATGTGTCTCGGAGACCGCTTGGAACAGATTTTGAGCATGTGGGGATGAGAACCCTTGATCGCGATTTAAACAAATGTTGTTGGTGAGGTTTTGTCGCCAGATTGCACATGGACCTCAATTTTGATGAGATTGGATTCGATCCCTGGGTCTTGATTGGAATTTTCTCTCTCAATCTTGGTCATTTGAAGCCGATGCCGATGTGCTCTAGTGGCACGTTGATATGAGTGAAGCTTCTTTCATTTGGGTGAGCCGCGACCTCGCCGAAACCTTATCCTGAGAATGATTTGATGGAATTGCTAATGCCGGGAGAAACCCCGATCTTGAATTCCGATGCTACTGAGGCCGCCGTGTACCAAGTTCCTCAAGCCGAAATTCTTTCTTGATAAAATTCGGGTCCAAAAGACCGTCTTGACAAAGCCCCTGATCCCGAGTAGGCAAAGCCCGGATTTTGAAGAAGTGACTTGGCGAATCTATCTCGTAGCGAAGAACGCAATGTGGACCCAAGGATGACTATAGAAGTCCCATCTTAAAGAGCCGATACAGAGAACCCGGGAGGACCGCTTAGCAAGCCCCGCCGTGAAGAAACACAGAGCAGTCCTATTGCGCATGTGAGTCATCATGTGACCAAGGAGGCACCCATCTTTTCGTATCTTAGTCAACCAAGCCAATGGACAAGACTCATGAATGTTTACGTGCAGGGGCACATCTTTCGAAAAGTGGGAATGAATCCCGATTTTGTGTATACACACTCGCTTTAGGTTTGACTCTTTTGAGAGAGTATAAGCGTTACAAGGTGTGGAAAAGTGTATGGAAGCCCCCGCCGACGTAAAGACAGTGTTTGGCCTCTATTTTCCTATGATGTAGAGAGAGAAGACTTGTCGAGACACTTGAAAAATTGTCTTATTCATGATGATCACAAGGCCGCTTAAAACCCTTTGTTAATGTTCGGGTTATTCAACTCCTAAATCTGATATGAACAAATATTTTGATTAATCACAAGGAGAAAAACCAACCGATATCGAGGATCAAGCTCGGAAAGTGTATAGGGACGATCCCCGATGAGACCGGATTTTTTTTTTTTTTTGAGATTTGTTTGTGATTTCGACCTGACCATTTCTCGGTTGCCTACGTTCCCTCCATCATGAAGAGCTCAGTCGCCGTAGTTCGGGCCTATCCCGAATGAAAAGAGAACGAATGTTGAAATTCGAGGGTCTCGAGGACCTTGGGGATTTTGAGGATTTGAGGATTGAATAACATATCCCCCTTAGAGTGTCCATGAAAGACACGGATGCGAAGCCCAGTGGGACATTCACGGCAAGTGTTTGTGAGGAGAAATGAAATATGCTCACATAAAGGGAAGGGTTGAATTTGCACAATCTTTGATTGGTAATTTTGGACCAAGATGGATTAGATTCCAATTTTAAGCAAGCAATGAAGCATTAATTTGATCCCGACATCGAGGATATTAGAATGAAACCGCTATCCGATAGGGACCGTAGTTGGGTTTCCGGCTTCGATCGGCCATCTGGTGATTTTGGGAAATTTTGACCTCTTAAGATGAGAGGTCGGCCGGGCCTTTTACTGACCGAACCTCTAAAGATGAGAGGTTGGCTTGTAGGGACGTGTTTGGGAAATCTATGGCGGGGAAGATTGATTGCCTCTAAGAATGAGAGGTCAAATTTTGACTTTGGCCAAAGGCGAGGGTAATGGGAGTATCCTCTAAAATAGAGAGGATGGCTTGGGATTGATTTAAGGTAATGGTGAGAGGAAGTCCAAGCTATCGACAACTTTTTGCGATCTTGCGAGAATTCAAGCTCCTTTTTGATCATTGAGAAGTCAGGACTTTGAGGACCGACAGCTTCTTCTTTTTTTTTTTTTGTTTTTTTTTTGTTTTTTTTTTTTTTTTTGTTTTTTTTTGTTTTTTTTTTTTTTGTTTTTTTTTTTTTTTTTTTTTTTTTTTTTTTTTTTTTTTTTTTGACTTGGAAAGCCTCCCGAGGAGTTGAAGATTATCTTTGTCCTTCCTTCATGGCTTGAGATATTTTGCGCATCGCCGACTCTCGAAGCTAAACTCGGGCTCGCTTGGACTTTCTCTCGCATGGAGCAAAAATGATGGCTAAACCGGGTTTCAAAACACGCCGATCTTGAAATGAAAGGGTCGTGTTTAGTGAGGGTGAGGTACTGGCTTTCCTATGGGTGAAAGGTTTCAACCGCAATCCCTACTGGATGATCTAAACGAGATTTAAGTCTTCATTGCTTGCTTAAACTTTATATGAGAAAAGATCCATGCAAATTCATCGAGCAACGAGATGATGATGATGAAAGGGATGTGAGCATATGAGATGAAAGATGGGGAGTTGGTAAGCCCCCATTTGAGAAGGATATCAATTGGTTTTCTCACTCCGATTAGTTTAAATATTAATCATTTTCGAAGAATTAGTGGTTGAGCAGCTCAAGTGATCATTTTGGATAAAACCATTTCAATTAAGTGTAACGTGGGTGCGCAAGTGATGTCTCGAGTCTAGCAAGAAAAGAAAAAAGACTTATATTAAAAATTAGACACTTAACCACTATGTCCAAAATGGACTACAACGACAAATGTCCAGGAAGGACTTAGGTGAAAGAAAAGTACTAGAACCTACGAAGGTTGACTCAAAAGACTATTTTAAAGATAGGTAGCCCCCCAGCCTAGCCGCTCTTGCCGTTGACCATGCATCTATTCTTCGACGCTGGAGACGGGAGCTATTGCAGACCTTTCCATCAGGATTTCCTTGGCAATCTCTTTCTTAATCCAACCACTCTCATTGCCTGCGATGGCTGATTCACCGACCTCACAAAGGGGCGAGTCAAATTCCATTATGCCCACAAGTCTTGGATCACCAAACTCGACCATGTTGACATTCATGTTGTTAGGGAGCGGGTTATTGATGGTATTAGGCCTTTCAGGCATCTCTAACCTCCCTTGCTCAATCAAATTTTGGATTGCCTTCTTCAGGGGGACGCAATCATCTGTCAGGTGCCCATGGTACTGATGAAAGGCACAATGCTTGGAGGTATCCAAAGGGGCGTTGGGGTTTCTTGGCTGATAATTATCCAAAGGCCACAGCAAACCTTCTTTTACCAATCCTCTGAAGATATCACTCAAAGGCATCCCAAAGTTTCTCAAGTCTTGGAGCCGGGATCGGGATGCATCAGGCTTCTTGGGAACAAAGGAAGTGGCATTGTTACAGTCCTGTCCCGCGTAGCCGATCGCCTCTTTGCCTTTAGCGAAAGCGAGAGTAGTGTTGGAGGGAGGAGCCCGATATCCGTAGGCAGGTGCAGCAGCCGGCCGCTGATTGTAAGCCTTTTCAAACTTAGCCCCGAATTAACCATTGCACGCAAGTCACCGTAGGGAAGTGGCCGAGGGAAGCTCTCAAATGCGGCTTCAAGCATGACCGAAAGATGTCTAACTGCTCCTCGTCGAGGGAGGAATGGCCATTTCACCGAGCTTTAAGTTCCACCTCTTATAGAAATCCCCAATATTCTCATTAGTGGCGCCGCATCGTTGTTTGCAGTGTCAACTCTGTTTGTCTCCCATTCCAAGTTGGCTTTGTACTTATCTCGTGAAAGTACCGGTAATTTGTTCCCAAGTAGCCCTAGCTTCGTGCCGCAATCGGAAAACCATTTCAAAGCCCCTGACGTCAAAGAGAGACTAAAGTAATCGGCCAACTGCTGGTTTGTGCATCCCTTAGCCTTCATTGCCAAAGTATAGGTGTCCAAGTGAGTTTTAGGGCATGCACTCCCGTCAAACAATTCCAGAGTGGGCATCACAAACTTGTGAGGCAGGGGGACAATCGAGTCGGGATCTGTAGGCCGAAGAGCAGTGTTCTTTTTGGCAGTCAATTCAGCAATCTGTGCTTTCATTTCCTTGTGTTGCTCCATAAACCAAGCCAATTGGGGATCCAAAGGCGGAGCGGGAATTCCCGAGCTGATATTTGAGCTAGGAAGAGGACTAGCTGTTAGTGGTGCATTGGTGGAAGGAATACCATATTCCGGAGCATAGGTGAAAACCTGTCCTTGGCCCAAATTACCCTGGGGAGTGTATGTAAGAGCTGGGGCAAAAGGATAGAACCCAGCGACTTGCTGTTGGCTTCCAATCGGCAGAGAAGATGGAGGCAGATCTGAGGTAGCCATATGGCTTGGATTTTCGGAGTGAGGCCCATAAGTAGGCTTAAGTGCGGCCGCCGTCCCCGGTTGTTGAATTGCATGGCCGGTTGTGGCGAGGATGCATAACCGAGAGGATACTGTGGTCCCGGTGATTCGGATGAAACCGGGATGAAGGCTTCGATAACCCATAGAAGTCTGGAGTGAATGGATTTGTGAAAGCCGTGTGAGGAGCAACCGAACCAAGTACCATTCCGAGGAGGGCTCCCGACCGTGGCCCAGCAACCGCATTGTGGCGGCATTCCAAATTGTGGCCGTTGATGTGAAGGTCCGGATTGATCGGCTCCCGAACCGAGGTGGGATTCCAATCTGTCGTGGCATTCCGAGGTATCCCCAACCATGAGAGGACATTCCGTATCGACTTTGCCCCCACCGAGGAGCCGTGAACCGATTCGTCCCATCAGCCGCATGGATCCAAAGTGGTCCGACCTGCAGATCGAGGAACATGTGTTCTCGGTAGCACCGAAGGAGGTTGGTGGTGGCATCCTGGAGTAATCGGGGCGACCGAGATTGGGATTGGGGTCATCCTCTTCTTCCACAGTGAAGGTGCCATCGGGATTGAGGCTGGCGGCCAAACCATGGCTCTTAATAGCCTCGATAAGGCTATTCAACAGTGCTTCCTGTCGCATTCTCATCTCGTTCGCTAACCGATTCCATTGCTGTTCTCGAGGAGTCCCGGGAGGCGGAGTGACGTTGTCCCCCTCGTTACCACCGATGCAGACATTCTAAACCCGGAGTTAAAACAAACGGCGAAGCCGATGAGGCACTCGACTCTTCCCAACTCGATTAAACGGTGACCCGTGCCCGAAACCAAGCTTTACGCGGAGCCGCGGGGAAAGACACGAGGGTTCGATGGCGGGAATTGAAGGAGGGTAGGTGTTTGGGCTCTTAGGCTCATGCAACATGCGCTTATTTGTTCATGTTTACTTAAAACACGTTTTATTAACCTAATCGGTTGGAAAAGATTGCTCTTCTTTTTTTCTTTCGAACTACTCGATTTACGGATCGTGGGCCCCGTCACTACGTCTATAAGCCCCTCGTATTCCACCCGTATTTCGACCTCCCAGGCGGACAAATGGGCGAGGGTCCTATAGGGCAAGCGGGTCCCACCGACCGAAAGAAAAACGATCCTAGAAGTCTCGGCGGGTAATCCAGTCTTAATGAGCATTCGATGTAAATTACGGACAAAGCCGACGTCAAAGTCAAGATCATGTCCGAGAGCTCGACAGAAAGTCGGCATGATTTGGACCGATGAATGTCCACGATTGATCTTGACTTGTCGTCAATAGGCCGTAATTAGGCATGGAATAATCATTAATCCTTGATGACTCGGTCATGCCGGGAGTCGTTGTATAATTTGTGCCAGCCGTAGCCGAAGTCAAGGCGCCGGTCAATATCTTGGTCAAAGTCCGCGGCGGAAAACCGCGTAACTTCGACCGATTAGGGACCCGAAAGATATTGAGTCGGTATGCCGACAAAGGCTTGAAAGGAAAGGTCTATACACGTACAGGGCATGACACGCACTGCACTAAAAACCAACCGGATCTCTGGACAAAGTGTGTCACGGACAAGTGCATGGTTGACACGAGGCTCCATGGGATGTTTGGGTAGTCCCGTGCTCGTCCGAGAGGCGTAATAAGACCAAACGGACCGCGACAAGGATTTCCCGGGTTAAGGACGTGGTGTGCAAAGTGTACGGTCAACGTGCGCGTAGTGTGCAAGCGCCTATCTTCTTTTCCGAGTAAAATAGAAATTTTTTTTTTTATGTGTCTTAAAAAGTATGATGCATGATTTTTTGGAAATTTTCTTTTTTTTGAAAAATCTTTTTTTTTGAAAATTTTTTTTTTTGAAAATTAATGAGCACATAAGCACATAATCACAAAAATTCCAACAGTTAGGGACATTATTCCGACAGTCAAAATTTTGACTTTTTCCGAGGCGGCCAAAACAAATACAAAAAAAAAATGTGCAAAAATCAACACACACAAAACAAAGGATTTTCAAATGCCGGGACGGAAGCTTGACCCTCGAAAGCTTTTTCTTTTTTTTTGAAAACGATGATACCGGTACGTGGGATTGTTAAACCACAATTTATCCCCGACTCGTGTTAGGAGGCGATAACGGGAAGTTTAATGGTTTCCACCAATATACCAAATATCATTTTTTTTTAGAAAAAGCTTAGTCCCCAGCGGAGTCGCCACTGTGATGTACCCGATTTTTTTTTGTGAAAATCAAACGGAGTCGCCACGCCATTTTTGTTTTAAGGGCCAAAACTTTGAAAAAAGCCCGAGATCAGAGATTTAGGTTCGGAGGTCATGTTACGCGTCGGGAAGGACGTTAGTGTGCACCCGACGCGCCTCGTAAAACGAGTCTTCCAAGCTGAAAATCATTTGTGTGTGTGTGTGTGTGTGTTTTGGCCAAAATAAGTTGAAACTGAGGTAAGTAAAAATTGGGAGCTCTTTTTAAGGCTTTAAACTGATCCCATGATTTTTTGGGTGATTTTTGGGTTGAGATTTGGCACTCAAAAGATTTTCGGAAGTTGAAAACCATTTCTGCCAGAATGAAAAAGGCAGTTGACCCTTGACTTTGAAATGGACTTTAGGGCTTGAAAACTCCAGAATCTGGGAAAAGTCCGGGAATGAAAAATGTTCAAAACACCTTAAAAAAGGTTTCTGTGAAAGAACTTTTCATTTTGGAGATGATTTGAGGGGTCAAAACCTTCTGGAAATCTCAGATCTGAAATCTGGATTTCCAGAAGGTGATGAACTGGCCTCTAAAAGAAAAATTGAAAAAGGAGTTTTACTCACGACAAAAATAAATTAAAAATATGTCTGGAAAGCTCTGGATGTTGGCTACAAAAAGTATTTTGTAGTCAACACCCAATTCCAAGTTTTACTGGGTCCAAAAAATAGGAAAATGGACTGAGTTCTCAGAACAATGCTACTGGACAGCAAGATGTTCTTGAGGAGAAATGTGATTTTTGGGGGGTTTGCATCTATGTTCACCCCATTTTCATCCCTAGACTTGATTCCACTACCTTGTGCCAAGTGGTTATCATACTCAAGTCATCCTTGGGGAATTTATGGGGTTTAAACATATCCTTTGCAAAGGGAGAGGGGATCTTTGTAAAGATGAATTTAAAGAGAAAAATCAATTTAGAGATTTAAAATGTAGACCATTTGAGATGGTCATTCATGAAGATGAACTTCAAGATGACCATCTTAGGTCAAAACTTAAGTTAAACAAGACATCAAGTAGATCCAAGTGAGAAGAACAAGATGAACAAGAAATCAAAAGAGAATTTTAGGGTTTTGAGAAGGAGGGCTTTACCAATGGTGACACCCTATCTTCCTAGGCTTGGAATTTGACTTGAGGAATATCAAGATTTGGTGTTTGGCTTGAGGAGTATCAAGGTTTGGTGTGTTTGGTATTTGATTGGGAAAGATTCAAGAGAAAAGGTGGCAATCAAGGGATTCCCACCGTTTTCTCTCTATATTTCGCCGTAACTTCGTACGTGATCAAATTCCTCCTTTAAACTGAGAGAGGAGGGTTCAATTTATAGGACACTGGAAATGTCATACATGTCCGCGCGGAGGGTTCCCGTAGGCGTGCACTGTTCATCTCGAGGCTGCAGGCTTTGGACAGGAGGAATAAAATTCAAAAATATCAGCAGAAATTGTTTTTCAACTTGCTGTTTCGGGATTTTCTTAATTCTTTTGCTTTTTTGGATTCTTTTTTTGGTTTAACTTTAAATGGCAAACCCTAACCTACTCTTGCTTGGTTAGGAAGGTTAGAGATTGTTAGAAATGTTAGAAATATTAAAACTTTCGTTAACTTTCTAACGAAAAAACTACCAACTCAAATTGGAGCACTTACACACGTGTAAATGGCTTAATACCGAAGTACCCTCAAGGGCTGATCTCATTGCTTACATCAACAAGCACCTCTCCATTGCCTATAAATAGAAGACCTTTGTCCCCTTGGACAAGGTAAGTTCCATATACATTTGAGTAAGCCATATCACTCTAAACCCTAAACACACACACACTCCAAGGTATTCAAAGCCTTATTATCTCAGTATTCTTACTCTCACACCCGAGGGCCTGAGTTGGAGTAACATCCAACTTTGACCTTAACGGTGTTTTTCTGTGTTGTGTTCTAGGTACCCAAACCACCAAAAATATCCTGCGAGATATCGTCGAACCGCTTCTGACCCTGAAAAGCTTGGCGTCATCATGTTTCATTCTCTAAAGTAGTTGTTTCTTTCACCCATGTCATCAAATCTGCTGAACCAGTTTTCTCTGTCATATTTTCGTCTTTGTTGGGCAATACTTACCCATTATCGGTCTGGCTTTTGATCCTTCCTATTGTTATGGGTTGTTCCTTGGCTGCTGTTACTGAAGTGTCTTTCAATATGGGTGGCTTGTGGGGAGCTATGATTAGTAATGTTGGGTTTGTTCTTCGGAACATTTACTCGAAGAAAAGTCTAGAGAGCTTTAAGGAAGTCAATGGTTTGAATTTAAAGTATATGGTTGGATTACTATTATCTGAATTCTGTATCTGTTTCCTGTGGCAATTTACGTTGAAGGGTCTCAATGGGTAGTGGGATATCAGAAAGCTATTGAAACAATTGGAAAACCATCCACATTGTATCTGTGGGTTATGTTGTCTGGGGTGTTTTACCATCTTTACAACCAGTCATCATACCAAGCTCTTGATGACATTAGCCCGCTGACGTTCTCGGTTGGAAACACTATTGAAGTGATTGTAAAATGTGGGTTGGGCTTGAACAGTACAAAAGGTTTGATGGTTTTGGTGGGCCAAGTAGCATAAGGTGGGCCATAAATATTGAGGAAGATAAAAGATAATTAAGTGAATAATAAATTACACTTTACCGTTAATAGGGCGAGATAGTATAGCGAATGACAGGGACATGACATTTAACGGGAATAGGGTATAGGCGGGAAGTATAGGTGGCGAGAAGAGGACTTACCCCCCCTGATCTAGGGTAATATGTATGTAATAATATAATTTAAATGATAAAATTAGTTTTGTCGCTTTGGAGAATTTGTCGCCAGGCGACAAGTGTAGGTGGTGGGTAACGATTGATTGACGTATCAACAGGTGGCTCCTTTTTTCCATACCGTGAACAGTGTCAAGTGATGGGACTGACAGTCCTTTTTTACCAACTCTGAAGAGTAGGTGACCTAGAATACCTGTGTGATTGACACGTGTCCCTGAGTTATGGTCTCATGATGGGATCTTGGTATAAAAACACAAAATTCTGCATTATTGGGTAAGCTCTACTCTCTCTCTGAAAACTCTTCCTCTCTTTTTCCATTATTTTCCATATTATCTTGTTCTTGAGATAGTGAACTGATTCTCACGCCGGAGGGGTTTCACCGGAGTCACCCCCGGTTTAGTTCATGATTGTTCGTGTGTGTAGGTCCCATAGCGAGCCGCCCCAAGAAGATTAGCCGGAGTATCCTTTGAAGCATTTGAAGATTCAACTCCTGATCAACACCATTTTCCATGGCAGCATCAGTTGGTTCCGTTGCCGGGACCTGAGCGTTTCTTCTTTGGGTGGTTGGGTGAAGTTTGGGAGGTTGTTGGTGGCTACCGGAGGTGAGAGAGAAGATGAAGCACTGTTGTTGTTTTGTTGGTGGAGCCCAGAAGATCCTAACTGTCAGTTTGGTCAAAGGAGTAAAGGCTAGTTGATTAGAAAACCAAGGAGGATTCTCAGATAATACTGGTTAAAAGTGTTTTTTTGGATTGTGATATTTATTTTAGGAAGTCATAAAGTTGTTCTTGGCTGTAAAGGTTGTAAGTTCATTAGTGCATGCATTAAAGGCATTCTGTTTTCAGAAAGTGATTTGTAAAGTTGTCAGAACAGTTGGTTTATGGTGAAAAGGTGTAATTTGTCTTGAAGTGTCTGTAAAAGTGTAACAGTTAGTTGGGAGCAAGTTATGGTGGTTGGACAAGAAAAAGCTACTCCTTCTAGGGTGGCCCAGAACCTAACATTGGCAACCCCAAACGCAAAGGATGCTCGTGCGGGAGCTGAAGCAGGATCGGAGAGAGAGGTGGAGGTCCATACGTCTGAGACCAACACCAGTGTGAGGCGGGATAGGGTGGAGGAGGAAAGGGTGAGAGTGGAAAGAGCCAAAGCAGTAGATGAAGGCCAAGTTCCCGCAAAATCAAAGAATGCAGAAGTAAGAGAAAGGATTGAAAAGTTAAGGGCGGATAATGAGGCGTGGATGCATGTCCTCGTCAATAATCAGCAATTAAAGGAGTTACATGTGGAGCCCTCCCACGTTCCTGAGAATTTGCTAAATGGGCATGCGGGAAGGTCCCATGTTGGTGGGCAAAATCGGGAGGATAGCGCTAGCGTGGCTAATAGACCAAGACAGAATGTAGATACGCCGCTGCCCAGGAGATTAGCAGAAAATCGAAGGCGAGATGATGACTTGGAAGCAAGAAAGAAGAGAAGAAAGAAAATACACCATAAGCCAGGCAATTCCAAAGAAGACTCTTATTACTTTGAATATGACAGCAATGAATCTAGTGGCTCCACACACGACGAGGGACGCGGCAAGGGAAGGACCCAGATATCACGACGTCATGATGCTAGGCGACATCGGGAGAGGTCACCGCGGGATAGGGAGCGACGGCGACAAGATAGGAAAGATAAAGATTATGACAAGGAAAGGGAGCGGAGAGCTGCAGAGGCGGCGAGGGCGGCAGAGGCCGAGAAGATCGTAGAAGCCATAAAAGCCGCAGAGTTAGCCAAGGCTAGTGAGGCAGAGAAAGCTAAGAAGGAAGAGGAACAAAGGTTAAGAAATGAGGTGGCTGAGATGGCGAAGAAAATCAAGGATTTAGAGGCGGGAATAAAGAAAGTGGAAGGGAAAAAGCCTTTTTTGGCTCCTTTCACCCAAAATATCAAAGGTGTTGCCCCAGACCCAGGTTTTCGAATGCCAACCTTATCAAGTTATTCAGGAAAGTCTAGAGCAGTAACCCATGTAGGAGGATTTGAAGCAACCATGTCGCTGTTGACCGAGAATGAAGCAATTTTATGTCGAGCATTGGTGAGCACTTTGGCAGATCATGCATTGGATTGGTTCTTGGTACAGCCTGAAGATTCTATAACGGGGTATCAAGATTTCAGGGAGAAATTCTTGGCGAGATTTAGTGCGTCAGGATCACAACCAGTTCAAAAGACGGAGTTGTGCAGTCTTAAGCAAAAGGATGGGGAAGGGATTGCGACTTTCACAGACAGGTTCATGGGAGTGGCCAATCAAGTTCCTGATATCGCACAAGGCGAGATAATCATGTTGTATAACACCAGTTTACAGCCGGGTCACTTCAAGCAGGAGTTAGGGATGAGATTGCCAAAGACTACAGGGGAGTTGTATGAAAGAGTGCGAGGATTTTGTAGTGGAGCTAGAGTTAAGACAAAGGGGGGTACAGTTGCGAGTCAGGCCGTCAAGAAAGTGGCGAGCGAAAGGGTGGAGATAGTGCGAGATGATAAAAGGGGGTTTGGCGGCAATAGAGGGGCAAGTCAAACGGGAGGAAGCGGAGGCCGTGGAGAAGGGCGCACGGGGGATCAGAGAGAGTTTAAGCCAAAGACAGACATCAAGTATAGCCGGTTGAACACTCCTATTAGCGAGATCATGAAGAAAATAAATCTGCCCGAACCTTTTCCTATTACACCAGGAACTGGTCCGTCTAGAGATCAGAATAGTTACTGTGAATTTCACAAAGATAAGGGGCACAAGACTGACGATTGTTATAATTTGAGAAGATTGATTCAGGGGAAGATTGACAGGGGTTTTCTGCAGGAGTATTTGGAGGAGAATGTTGGGCGGGATGATCAACGTAGGCCGGAGAGAAATTTGGTAGATGTCATTCACGACCCTTTACCCAGTGTGTCTCAGTTGAATACCCAAATCATGACCTTGACGCATACGTTTGATGTTCCTCAGTTCCCCGCCAGTCAAGATAGGGTGATCAGTTTTTCCAGGCGAGAGTTGGCTGTTACCAAAAGTCATGGGAGTCAGCCAATTATCATCACTATGTATCCAGGCAATAATATTGTGCAGCGAGTCATGGTGGACTCTGGGGCAAGTAGGAATGTGCTTTATTATGATGCTTTTAAAAGGATGAATTATACAGAGGCAAATTTGGTGCCTCATAAGGGATATCTTGAGGGATTCACTAATCACAGCTTAAAGTTAAAGGGACGATTATGTTGGATGTTGAAATTGGTGAGGGAAAGCTGGCGAGATGCGAGAATGTCGAATTCATGGTGATTGATCTTGTGTCTCCTTATAATGCTATAGTGGGAATCCCATTCATGTTGAGTTTTGAAATGGTTCTGTCAATTCCCCATCAGAGGGTGAAGTATCCCAGCCTAATGGGATAGGTTGCTTGAAGAGTGAGGCGGTCACTGTGATAAGAAAACAAAAGGAGATGTTGAAAGCTAAGGCAGAGAGTACAATTTCGATGACTTCCAAAGTAGAATCTAGTCCACTAAAGATAAATATGGTTAAGATTGTAGAGGTGGAGAATGGTGAACCAGATTGGATCATAACGGAGAGTATGAAAAATGGAACCGCTATGGTGGCCGAAGCGACAAACCAAGTATCAGAGCGAGTTTCAGGGCGAGAAATGTGTAGGATGGAAGAGCGGGAATCAGGTTGGCGGGATGTAGACTCCGATATGGTGGGAAAGGGTGATGATGGTAAAGGAAATTGTTGGGCGATGGAAATAGTGAATGCCACGCCCCATATAAGTTATGCCAGGGTTGTAAGGTTTGTTAGTATGGAGGAGCCAAGGATTGAAGAAGTGGTTGAGGGAAACGTTAAAGTACTAATGAGCGAATCTGATGATGATTATGAAGCCATTGAGGTGGAGGATGCTCAGGGGCGGCCTACTGGTAATGTCTTTGCCGGTCTTAAGAAGCCCGCTCCTGTGGGTATGAGGAAGAGGAAAAGAATAGAGGTGGAGACGCTGCAGGTGCGGGATGAGCCAGATATCAAGGCGGGAGAAGAGTTGGAGGAGGTGGAAATCAATTGTTATTTTCCTGAGCAGAAGGTGAAGATTGGCAAGCAACTATCGCGGGATGAGCGGGAAGCTTTGATTGATTTTTTGAAGGAAAATTTGGATGTATTCGCTTGGAGACCGGAGGACATGAAGGGTATTGATGAGAGTGTTGCTCTGCATTGTTTGAATGCTGATCCTAAGGTGGAACCATTTAAGCAAAGGGTAAGGCATTTGTCGCCGGAGAAAGAGATGGCAGTGTTGGAAGAAGTGGAAAAGTTGTTGAAGGCGGGAATAATCGAGAAAATTCAATATCCGGTGTGGTTGGCTTGTCCCGTAATGGTTTTGAAGTCAAACAAGAAGTGGAGAATGTGCATTGATTTTACCGATCTGAATACGGCATGTCCCAAGGATTGCTATCCTTTACCCAAGATTGATAAGTTGGTAGATTCTATTTCAGTCACGTAGTGTTCGCTTATTGATGCTTATTCAGATACCACCAGATCAAGATGGCGGAGGAAGACAAAGCGAAAACAGCGTTTAGGACTCCAAAGGGAAATTTTTGTTACAAAATGATGCCGTTCGGCTTGAAGAATGCGGGGGCAACATATCAAAGGATGGTGAACGAGGTGTTTAAGTCGCAGATTGGGCGGAATATAGAAGCGTACATTGACGACATGGTGATCAAGACCAGAGAGAATAACCACTTGTTGGATCTTCGAGACTTTTGAGAACTTAAGAAGGAATTCAATGAAGTTGAACCCTAGTAAGTGCACGTTTGGTGTTACGGCGGGAAAATTTCGGGATTCTTGGTCAACAGCGCTGGATTGAGGCCAACCCGTTAAAAATTCAGGCGTTATTAGACATGTCGCCACCTAAGTCTATTCGCGAGATTCAAATGACTAAATGGGAGGATCATTGCCTTGGGAAGATTTATTTCGAAGTCGGCGGAGAGATGTTTGCCGTTCTTCAAAGTCTTGAAGGGCGGAAAGAAATTCGAATGGAGCGAGGAGTGCGGAGCGGCTTTGAAGAAATGAAAGCTTACTTGGGAAAGCCACCATTGTTGAGCACTGTGGAGGGAGGAATTGTTTGTTTATTTGGCGGCCTCGACTATGCGGTTGCGGCGGTGTTGGTGAGGGAAGACGGAGGAATTCAAAGGCCTGTATACTATGTTTCCAAAGCATTAAGTGAAGTTGAGTCGAGGTATTTTAATGCCGAGAAGTTGGCTTATGCGTTGGTGGTGGCGGCAAGGAAGTTGAGGGCCTATTTTGTTGCTCATACCATTGTAGTGTTGACAGACGCGCCCTTAAGAAAGATTTTGCAAAGAACCGCATTCTCGGGAAGGCTTTTGAAATGGTCAATTGAGTTGACGGAATTCGACATCGCCTATGAATCTCGTCGAGCTATTAAGGCGCAAGCGTTGGCAGACTTTATAGTTGAAACCTCATTTACCAAATCACAGGCTGATGTAGTTGAGGAGCGCGAGAAAAAGAAGATGGCAAAGCGGGCTGAGCCAAGTTTGATTGAAGAAAAGAAGAGGCCGGAGGATTGTTGGTTTCTACATGTTGATGGTTCGTCGCAAAGAAAGGACGAGAGGAGGAGCGGGAATGGTTTTGATGTCCCCCGATGCGGAATGTGAGTATAGGAAATCATTCAGTTCAAGTTCCCGCATCTAATAATCAAAGGAATACGAAGCATTAGTGTCGGGAATTGAATTTGCGCGGGATGTTGGAGTAAAGAGGATTGTGATCCATTCTAACTCTCAGTTGATTGTTAAGCAAGTGAAAGGTGAATATGGCACGGTGAATTCATTTTTAATAAGATATTGTGATTTGGTGAGAAACATCTTGAGTCATTTTGAGTTTTGGGAGTTAGTACAAATCGGGCGAGAAGAGAATTCAAAGGCGGATGCACTGAGTAGATCGGCGGGAAGTGGGGAAATTGAAACAGCTGTGGATCCCTTGGTGGAGTATGTGGACACGCCGGCAATTGATAGATCCAGGGTAATGGAGATTGGAGAGACAGAAGCAAATTGGGTTACCGAAATGAAAGATTTTTTAGAGAAGGGTGAATTGCCGCGTGAAGAAGAAAGGGCTAAACTAGTAAAGGTGACTTCCCCGCGATTTACTGTACAAGATGGAATCCTATATAGAAGATCTTTTTCAAAGCCGTTGATGAGATGCATAGAGCCAGGAATGGTGGCTAAGGTTTTGTTTGAAATCCATGAGGGTGTTTGTGGGGGGCATCCAGGGGCGAGGTCATTAGCAGAGAAGGTGCTGTTTCATGGCTATTACTGGCCAAGTTTGAGAAAGGATGCTGAAGAGTATGTGCGGAAATGCGAGAAGTGTCAAAGATTTGGGAATATTCCGCGCCAACCCGCCACTGAGCAGACGCCTATTGTCGCGACGTGGCCTTTTGATATGTGGGGCATAGATTTGATTGGGACATTTCCAAAGGCCAAGGGAGGGTGCCAACATGTGGTCGTTGCAGTGGATTATTTTACGAAGTGGACTGAAGCGAAAGCCTTGGCAACGATAAGCGAGGATAATGTGATTAAGTTCGTTCAAGAAAACATTTGGTGCGTATATGGGTTACCCAGGCCATTATTTCGATCATGGAACTCCGGTTTGGTAAGAAATTTGCCGCGGAATGTCAAAGGATGAATGTGAAGCATTGGATGTCGGCGGTGTACAAAAAGCCGCGATTGCAATGGTCGAGCGGAGGCGGCAAATAAGCAAATCATTGCCGCATTACGTAAAATTTAGAAGGAAGGGGCGGAGCATGGTTAGAAGAATTGTCTACCGCATTGTGGTATGTAAGGACCACAATAAAGGGTTCAACCGGTGAAACAAAGATTTGCTTTAACTTACGGGTTCAAGCCACGGCACCGGCCGAGATGGCCTTGCCGACTTATAGAGTGATTTATTATGATGAGGCTAGAAATGGTCGAGGCGGTGCAACGACCTTGATTTGGTTGATGAAAGGAGGCTACAAGCGAGAATGAGGATGGTAAATTACAAGCAGAGGATGAAGGCTCAACATGATAAGCGGGTTAACAAGAGGTCTTTTAATGTAGGTGATTGGGTACTAAGGAGTGCGAAGCCACGGACCCAAACCAGGCTTCACCAAGTTAAATGAAAAATGGGAAGGGCCGTTTCAGATATCTCAAATTGTTCGAGAAGGGACCTATCGGCTGAGAAAGCAAGATGGCGAAGAGTTGAAGAATGCCTGGAGTGTCGATCATTTGAAGCGTTTTTATCAATGAAGTTGTAGTAACCTTTTTTAGTTGCATCTTTTGATTTTGGTTCTAGATGACAAAAGATACGTAACTTTTTCTGTGGTCATGTGTTTTTGTGTATATCGCATTGACGGGAAAGTTATGTAAAATTTGCCAATCTAGCACGATGTAACTTGTTAGCGTGATGGAAGAAGGAAGGAATTATTCAGCGACATACTGTTCTGTGATCACCATTTTCATTAAAAATTTGACAAGTGTTATGTTTTGTGAAACAGTTATGGGAACGGCAAGATTAGAAGAATGATGGTAGCCAAGGAAGCCGTTTTAATGAAGGATAAGGAGCATGGATAAAAGAGACGACAGTAGAAGCGCGTTATGAACTACGAGAAGCAGTCGTCGTCAACACTTGGCAAAAAGGGATGCGGCGGCTTGGTTAGAGATCAAGTCGCCGGGGATGTGGTGGCTTGGTTAGAGACCAAGTCACCCAAAAAGGGATGCGGCGGCTTGGTTAGAGACCAAGTCGCCGGGGATGTGGTGGCTTGGTTAGAGACCAAGTCACCTGTGGGATGCGGCGGCTTGGTTAGAGACCAAGTCGCCGGGATGTGGTGGCTTGGTTAGAGACCAAGTCACCCGTGGTGGATGCGGCGGCTTGGTTAGAGACCAAGTCGCCCAAAGGATGTGGTGGCTTGGTTAGAGACCAAGTCACCCAAAAAGGGATGCGACGGCTTGGTTAGAGACCAAGTCGCTGGGATGTGGTGGCTTGGTTAGAGACCAAGTCACCTGTGGGTGATGCGGCGACTTGGTTAGAGACCAAGTCGCCCAAAGGATGTGGTGGCTTGGTTAGAGACCAAGTCACCTGGGATGCGACGGCTTGGTTAGAGACCAAGTCGCCGGGGATGTGGTGGCTTGGTTAGAGACCAAGTCACCTGTGGATGCGGCGACTTGGTTAGAGACCAAGTCGCCCAAAGGATGTGGTGGCTTGGTTAGAGACCAAGTCACCCGTGTGGGATGCGGCGGCTTGGTTAGAGACCAAGTCGCCCAAAAAGGATGTGGTGGCTTGGTTAGAGACCAAGTCACCCAAAAAGGGATGCGGCGGCTTGGTTAGAGACCAAGTCGCCCAAAAAGGATGTGGTGGCTTGGTTAGAGGCCAAGTCACCTGTAGGGATGCGGCGGCTTGGTTAGATACCAAGTCGCCCAAAAATTATATGGTGGCTTGGTTAGAGACCAAGTCACCCAAAAAGGGACGTGGCGGCTTGGTTAGAGACCAAGTCGCCCAAAAGGGATGCGACATCTTGGTTAGAGACCAAGTCGCCCAAAAGGAATGCGACATCTTGGTTAGAGACCAAATCGCCCAAAAGGGATGCGATATCTGGGGAAGAGATCAAGTTGCATAAAGGGATGTGGTATATTAGTTAGAGATTTGACTCCAAATGGATATGTCGAAATTGTCACATTAAATAGTTGGCGAGAATCTATGCTGAGGAGTGAGGCTGCCTAAAGACGAGCCTCACTTTTTTGAAGGGAGTAATATGTAGATAGAGATAAGATGGAGAGTGCAATCTTCGATGAACTATCGAAGCAAAATCATTATGAATCAAAAGAAAGATACGCGACATGAAAATGTTAATGATAAACAAGTAAAGATTGGAGACAAGTCATAAAGAATAGAGCATAAGACAAAAGGTCGCAAAAGGAAGGGAGTTAAATAATTACAAGTTGTAGCACAAAGGCCAATCATCCAGGTCAAAGTTGCGAGAAGTAAAGACGGAAATTAAAATATTGTTTGTTACAAACCAAGAGTAAAGGTAAAGTTTGGCGACAACCACAAATTACAAAACAAAGTCACTGGGCATTATAGGCGGCGTTTAGAGCGTCTTTGTTCTTTTGGGTCAAGTCATACAAAGAAAGAATAATGTTATCAGGACGAATGTCAGGAACAGGCCAGGCCACTCTGCCGAGAACGGCATCTTCCGCAGCTAGTTGCTTAAGTTCTTGATCACTGAAGGGCACCAAGGGATGCCCTTTGCGGCTCTTCTCACTAAAGATAGTTTCAGAGCCCCATCTAGCCAACATAGCAGGAGTTATTGCGGGATTAGCTTCAGAGGCAATTGTCCTGAGTGTGTGAAGGATGGCATTATCAAACGCGTCCATTTCATCAGATTCAGCTTTGGACTTAGCTTCCTTAAGATCTTCTCTGAGCTTGGTAATTTGGTTAGCCTTAACAAAGTCTTCATCTCTGAGTCGTTTGTTCTCGGCTTCCAGCTGTGTAAGTTTAGCGGCATCAGCTTTGTTTTTCTCGTTCTCGGCAACAAGTAGAGCCAATTTTTCCTCAGCCTCTTTGTTCTTCTTTTCTAAGTCCTTCAAACGGCCGTCTCCCGCAATGAGATCAGCTTTTGTTTGAGCTTGGAGATCTTGGAGCTCTTTAAGGGAAGCATCCCGCCTGGACACTTTCCTCCTAAAGATATTCCGTTCACGCTCAGAAACGGTGAGATCTTCCTCCAGCTTGAGGCATTTGTTGCTTAGACCCAAAAGGGTGCTGCTAGCCTACGAAAATATTGCGACAATAAAATGTTAAAGTGGGAAAGATAAAGTGAAAAGGTTAGATTAGTAAATGTAAAGTAGGAGCGACTTACCAGTGAAAGTTGGATTCCCGCGTGATAGGCTGAGTGGGCGGGATTCTCCGCCTCAACATAGGCCACCTGATCAAGATCACTTGCCCTTTTTAGGGCGTGAGAACCTAACAGTACAAGAAATGGTATCAAGCCGCTCGCAATTAATCCCTCGAGTTTGGGAATGGCATTGGCTTCCCGGCAAAGAGATATCATGCCCGGTTCGTCCTCGTAATTTTGAATCCCTCTTCTAGCCAACTAGCGCGGCGAGAAGTAGGGCGAGATGAGGAAGGCTTGGTGGGGGGAAGCGGCGGGGGCTTCTTGATTGGGAGCGAGAGGGAGGAGGAGTAGAAGATCTCGCGGGATCCTCGCACCGAATCCCCTCATCCGCGAGCCCCGTTGTTCGAAGGGATTGTCGCCTTCCCCCTCAAAGAAGGGTTTCATTTTCTTCTTCATTTTCTTCTTCTTCCTCTTCTTCTTCCTCGTCATCCTCATCCCGTAATCGAAAGGTTTCGTGGGGCCTTCAGAGCGGGAACTTTGGCGGCCTTGCGCTGCCGTTTTGGGGACGAGAAGTAGATGCGCAGAGCCCGCTTGCGGAAGTTTCACTAACAATCTTGTCATCTTTACCAGCTGTCGCAATAGGGACGGTGAGATCCGCCGGTAGGGCCCTAAGGCTTGCATTTCGGGCCGCAGCCCAAGCGCATGGCTTGTCGTTCGTATCTACCTTGTGCCAATCTTTTCGATTCATGTCCATGGTTCTATGCACCGCGAGAAACAAGGGAAATGGTTAGCGACAATAAAGAGTTGACAGTGAAGCAAAGAAAATAAGAGATAGTGGAAATCATACGTTGCACTTCTTGCATTGCGGGACACATATTTTGTCCATTCCCGCAAACGGTGCATTCTGTGCCGAATTTGCCGCCGAGTGACGTTCCCAGCCAGTGCCAAGATTCTCGTGAAAATGACTTCAACCCGCGGAGGAACCGGCGGGAAGTCAAAGGAAAGCCCAACCCGACTAAGAAGGGAATAGTCTCGCTAGAATCATTGGATCGAGAATAGGGCGGGAGATGGATCTCGCGGTGCTCGCGTCGGCGAGAATTTTAACCATTCTCTCCTTTAATCTTTTTTCATCCTCATCCAGGACCATTTCTTGTCAACCTTGGGATGGATCCCTCTCAAGTCTCGTGGGGAGAGCCCACCCAATACGGGAAACGATGAAGAGAGGGTCATTCTCGCCGGTGTGAACCTTAGTGGGAAGGGGAGTAAGGATTTTTGGTTTTTTGTACTTTAGCGACATTCTAAGTTCGTGGGTTTTACTATCCTTCTGTTGGTACCCAGTAAATAAGTCCATGAGCAAATGGGTGGTGGGTTCTCGACGAAGGGCGCGACAAATGGTGATGAAGCATGTCAGCACCCTTATCGCGTTTGGATGAAGCTCAGCTATTGCCGCCTGAGCTTTGAAAAGGACAAGTGAAATAAAGGGATCTATGGGGATTCTAAGCCCAAAGATCCGGTTGGGATGGGAAAACCACGATGCCGTCCCGTCTATGCCTAATAACCGAAAGAGTCATCTCGCCATCGTAGGCGGCAAATGTGATAGTCTAGATGGTTGATGTTGTATTGGGTATGGATGGGAGTTAGGTGAGGATCTTGAGAATGGTCTATTCTCGCTGCGGCTGAAGTGGAAGGGTTATTCCCGCCGGTTGAAGTAGAAGCTCCGGGGGCTCCAAAGTTAGACATCTCGCCTGAATCAGAAGAAGAGACAATTTGTTTATAACGAGACCTATTAACTAAAGATCTCGCAGCGATAAAGTCAGTGTCAGAACTATCAGAATATGTTGGGGGACCATAGAAGCGACAAAGGTATTCGCAAAGCTCGTGGGGAGTGAAAAATGTTTTGGACATGGGGCCGAAGAATGAAGAAAACACTTGCCCTAATTTCTACCGCGGCAATCACGGCGGGATCTACCTTGTTGATCCTAAGGCAATTCACTAAATCATCTCGTGGGATCCTCGCCCAGATGCCCCTCGTTAAGTAATAGATACCCCCAGTCTTTTGACACTGACCATATCTAATCTGCCTTAGGCAATTTTTAAACCTAGCCATGGCAACAAACAAAACTAAAGGGAAACAAGGAAAACTAAATATCAAAGAAATTACCTGGAAAATAGGAGGGATCGTTGATGAAGTCAAAGACGGACTGTAAGTTCGCCGGAATGTTCAAAGTCCGACCGAAGAAATGATGTTCGAGGTTGATGCAAGGGGTAAGATCGAGCCGGAGAATGAAGGGTTATGAAGGGATTTCAGAGGTGAACCGGAATTTAGTCACTAGGAAGGCGAAAAAGTGAAGGAAGAATGATAATAGGTTCGCCGGAAAGGGTACAGCGGTTGCCGGAAATCGCCTAAGAGGTTTGCAGGTGAGGAGACGAAAAAAGGGTAAGGGTTGGAGGGGGGAGGTTATTTACATTAAGGGAATGTGAACAGTTTTTTTGGGGGACAAGAAATTTAATTAGTCCCCAAAATTTTGAAATTCCCCCCCATTTAATGATTTCAAATTTCAAAAAGTCTTTTCAAATGGTCATATCACAAATTGCCCGTCAAGAAGAGTAGGTTCTGAGTGACACGTGGCGTATAGGTGTCAGCTCCTTGCACATTTCGAAGAAAGGGTTGAATTCGTGCGGGAAGTGGCGAGAAGCTTAAATTTCTCGCCTGGAACATGAATGATCCAGGTCTTGAAATTGGGGGCTACTGAAGTGATTGTAAAATGTGGGTTGGGCTTGAACAGTACAAAAGGTTTGATGGTTTTGGTGGGCCAAGTAGCATAAGGTGGGCCATAAATATTGAGGAAGATAAAAGATAATTAAGTGAATAATAAATTACACTTTACCGTTAATAGGGCGAGATAGTATAGCGAATGACAGGGACATGACATTTAACGGGAATAGGGTATAGGCGGGAAGTATAGGTGGCGAGAAGAGGACTTACCCCCCCTGATCTAGGGTAATATGTATGTAATAATATAATTTAAATGATAAAATTAGTTTTGTCGCTTTGGAGAATTTGTCGCCAGGCGACAAGTGTAGGTGGTGGGTAACGATTGATTGACGTATCAACAGGTGGCTCCTTTTTTCCATACCGTGAACAGTGTCAAGTGATGGGACTGACAGTCCTTTTTTACCAACTCTGAAGAGTAGGTGAACTAGAATACCTGTGTGATTGACACGTGTCCCTGAGTTATGGTCTCATGATGGGATCTTGGTATAAAAACACAAAATTCTGCATTATTGGGTAAGCTCTACTCTCTCTCTGAAAACTCTTCCTCTCTTTTTCCATTATTTTCCATATTATCTTGTTCTTGAGATAGTGAACTGATTCTCACGCCGGAGGGGTTTCACCGGAGTCACCCCCGGTTTAGTTCATGATTGTTCGTGTGTGTAGGTCCCATAGCGAGCCGCCCCAAGAAGATTAGCCGGAGTATCCTTTGAAGCATTTGAAGATTCAACTCCTGATCAACACCATTTTCCATGGCAGCATCAACTATGAAGAGGGTGGTTGTGATTGTCTCTACTGTAATCGTTTTCAGAAATCCAGTTAGGCCATTGGTTATTCCAGATGACTTTTTTTTTTCTTTGATATAATATCAGTTGAACTTCTTTTTGGTTCTTTAAATCCTGAGTTATCAGTTTACTGGTTTTGATAGTTAAATGTGTTTTTAAACCATGCCTTCTTCTCTTCAATGTGATTTTTTTTTATACTTGTTATTGTCTTAAAATCTTTTAGTGGACTTATGTGAGGGTAGACAATGGATAGATCATAGGGGTATGGGGGTCAGTTGATCCCCTTATTTTTTGGAAAATGTTATTTTAGTACCTATAAAATTTTAAAATATACACTAAAATACTTTTTTATTTCCATTTCGATCCCCTTTACTTGTGGTAAAAATTTGCACTATGATATCAATTTGACCCCCTTTACTTGTGGTAAAAATTTGCACTATGATATCATTTTGACCCCCTTTGTGCCAACCCTCCCCTGATATCATTTTTGAATTATTTTCTGGCTTTGCCACTGCAATGGAGTCAGCTTCTTGAAGCAGCAAGCTGATGCTTATTAGATGATACAAATTTGTATGGAACTTTTGTTTTTATTTTCCAAACATCTGAGTTTAATAATCGGTCGTCAAGTGTGGCTAAAATTGTATGCTTATGATATCATGATAATGCGACCCAACGTGTCTAAGGCGTTTTGCCAGTTCGCTTCTTATCAGGGATGAACTGATTCTGTAGTTTTACTGTGTACTAATGTTGTCGCCACCTCAAACCTAAGTTTTGCAGTATCTGTGTACACACAGTGATGGAGAGATGGCTGGACTACCACCTGTGGTGGTGGCCGGAGTAGATGAGGTCACGTTGAGAGACAGAGACTATGCAAGATGAGAGAGAAAGTCAATGTGTTTATTGTATTGAGTAAAAATTGTTTACTTACACAGTACATGGGATTGGGTTATATATTCGGCGATTTGAACAACAACGTTGGCCATCATCCTCCATAAACGTCATCCAACCTTAATCAATAAATCGACGGAGTTGATTTCCCTAGACGGAAGATGAATTTTTGTAAGACGGAAGATGGATAGTAGTAACTTGCGGGGTTAATGTCAGTGTAGAATGGTTATTGATATGCCAAAAACGTTCGGATCAACCCAAATTCAGCGGCATGTTGTATCTTAAATGTTTGAATAGACTGAAAAAATGAACAAACACGTAAACTAAGCCGGCAAAGTCCCTTCGGTGTGAGAGTAAGTATTTGTATGATATAGAGAGAAATTGACGTAGCGGAAGCTTAGATAGATGATTGATTACGGGTAGAAATTAATCAATACGCGAATCAATCCTTCAATCGCAGTCGAAATTAATCAAGACTACAAATTGGAACAAGAAAACGATTGTTATTCAAAACGGCAAAACTCCCTTTAACAAAACCCTAAAAGGGTTTAAATACTCCTTCCACACCCTAACACAACCCTAGAATGAAATAATAACCAATGACAAAAATAACCCTACTTAAAATTCGACATTCAGTAATAAACGTAAATAACAAAACAACGAACGTAGAAGTTTCCGTCCGCGAGGCGCCCACCCGGGCACAAGCCAGGCGTCCGCCTGGAATCCAGCAACCTCCCTCGTTGTTGAAGCAGTATGAGGCGTCCGCATCGCAAGGTTGAGGCGCCCGCATCAGCAGCCGAAGCCTCCCTCTCTGCAGCACAACTCGAGGCGCACGCCTGGATCGAATGAGGCGGCCGCCTCGTCTGAAACTCAAGGATTACGCCTGTTACGGTCGATAGCCTCTAAGAACTCTAATGCCAACTCTTCTACTGCATCATTCTCCCCACGCCTGAAAAAATTCATCCTCGAATTAACAACCACTTCATCATCCGACGCCCAACCTGAACATCCGCCAACACGATCGAAAAATAAGGGTTAGCAGCAAGTAAATCACGGAACGAATCAAACCCTGGCACCTCCACTCGCATAGTCGTCAATAACCCCCGACGCCTACTCAAGGCATCAGCTACCTTATTAGTAACTCCCGCCTTATGATTGACCACAAAAGTGAATTGCTGCAGAAAAGCAATCCACCGAGCATGGCGAGCCGAAATCTTGTCTTGACCATGAAGATGGCGCAATGAATCATGGTCGGTGAACAAGATAAACTCCTGATGGAACAGATAATGTCGCCAATGCTTCACAAATTTGAACAACAAAGATAAAACTCCACATCATAAGTACTATACCGTGTCTTGGCTCCCGACGCTTCTCACCGAAATACGCCACCGCCGCCCATTCGACTCAAAACAGCCCCAATACCCACTTTCGAAGCATCCGTATGTAACTCGAACTACCGTGTGAAAAATCGGGTAACACTAAAATAGGGGCGTATGTCAACCGCTCCTTAATCTGCGCAAATGCTACGTCGGCTTCAAGAAACAGTGAAACGAACCCCTTTCATACAATCGCACAGGAGCCATGATACTACCGAAATGAGGGATAAAACGTCGATAGAACGATGCCAAACCATGAAAACTCCGTACCTCGGTAATCGTAGTAGGGCGAGACCACCTCGCACCGCCGCCACCTTCTCGCATCCACCTGAAGTCCTGCACCCGAAATCACATACCCCAGAAATAATACCCGAGGCACCATAAAAACACACTTCTTAGTCGCGGCATAAAACTTATCTTTACGGAGCACCGACAGTACTTCACTCACATGCTGCAAGTGGTCCTCCTGACTGCGACTGTAAATAAGAATGTCATCAAAATACACCACCACAAAAATCCCAATAAAGAGTCGCAGCAACTGGTTCATCACACGCATGAACGTACTCGGGGCATTAGACAACCCGAAAGGCATCACCTACCACTCGTACAAACCCTCACGAGTTTTGAAGGCTGTCTTCCATTCATCTCCTGGCCGAACACGAATCTGATAGTACCCACTCTTCAAATCCAACTTTGTAAAAACTGTAGCACCACTAATCTGAACAAGCAAGTCATCCAAACGAGGGATCGGAAACCTGTATCGGACTGTGATTTTGTTGATAGCTCTGCTGTCAACACACATACGCCAAGACCCATCCTGCTTAGCAATCAGAATCGCCGGTACGGCACAGAGACTCAAACTCTCCCGAATATGTCCTTTTTCCAACAACTCCTCAACCTGCCTCCGCAACTCCTCATGTTCTCTAGGACTCATGCGATAATGAGGTCGATTAGGCAGACTAGCCCCAGGAACCAGATCGATATGGTGCTGAATATCCCGAAGTGGAGGTAATTCCGCAGGAAGCTCATCTGGAAACACACTAGCAAATTCCTGTATCAAAGGGAGTACTTCCGGAGGAATCTGAACCGAATCAGGAACTGCCTTCCCGATCAAAACAAACACTCTATCAATCGAAACCACCTCGTCCTCAAACTGTGCGAAAGACAAGAAGGATGCACTCGAGATCGGTGTAGCTGTGTGGACTACCGGTTTCGTAGGAGCTAACACATACTTAGCCCCATCCACCAACAAACTGTAAGTGTTAGTACGGCCATTATGAAAAACCTGCCTATCAAACTGCCACGGCCTCCCCAACAAAAGATGGCAAGCATCCATAGCAACCACATCACACCACAATTCATCACGATATTTTGCACCAATAGAAAAGGAAACACGAGCACGTTTAGAAACTGTTACCTCGCCGCCCTTCTTCAGCCACGCTAGCTTATATGGCTTAGGATGTTTTTCTGTCGGAATGTTCAGTTTCTGGACCGCCTCCTTCGCAACGATGTTCTCACAGCTGCCTGAATCAATGACAAAACGACAAACCTTACCCAAAATCGTACAAGTGGACTGAAAGATGTTGTTACGAAGCCACTCATTCTCCTCCGATGTACGCGGAGTCAAATAAGAACGGCGCACAACAAGAGAAACACCCACATCACCACCAGACTCCGCTTCTTCTTCATCAAACATAGGGTTCTCATGTACTGCACTGTCATCGACCCACGGATCCTCCTCCATATCATTGAATAACGCTTTCTTGCTCGCTTGTTTGCAGTCTACCTGTCGATGTCCTACCTCGCCACAACCAAAACATTTGATACTGTTGTTCGGCCCACGGGTAAACTGACTGCCAGCTCTAGATGTAGTCGGAGCGACTGTAGCTGTACCACCCGGGACACCGCCCGCTGCACTAACACCGCCCGAACCAGAACCAACGACACTGCCAAACCGCCTCGACTGTTTCTCAACCGCAAGAGCTCGCCGCGTGCTTCGACAACCGTCCCAATATCGAACATGTTTAAGGTATCCTGTATTTGAACCCTCAACCCACCGATAAACCGTGCTACCGTCTGATCGGGTGTCTCCTGAATCTCGTTTTTGGCCGCATTGATAGAATTCGTGGTATAATCATCAACCGAGCGATCCTTGCCTCGTATTCTCGCACCGCCGAAACAATATGCGCTGATAATTGTATGGTAGAAACGCAGCCCGCATCTGCTTTTTCATCTTTTCCCACGACACAATTTTCGCCTTCCCAAACCTAGCACGTGACAGTTTAATCTGCTGCCACCACGCTGTAGCCCTACCACGCAGCCTCGTGGCCACCAACGCCACACGCCTCTCCTCCGGAACCTGTTTGAACTCTAAGATTTCTTCCACAGTGGCAAGCCAATCCAGGAATTCTTCCGCCTGTAACCCTCCATTAAATTCTGGAATCTCCGTCCGCATACCTGCCTCCCATCGACGGTTGTCCTCCACCACCGGAGGCCGCTGTGGCCGACGGCGAAACTGCGGAATCTCGGGATAGACTTCGTCACCAGTCTCTTCCGAATCCCCTTCCGAATCTTGCTGTCTGTGATGATCACCATGATCGGCTGATGTCGCCGAAGTTGTTCGTTGAAAGGTGTCGCTCATCCTAGTCGTTAACTGCTCCAACAACCCCTCCATACGTTCATCGACAGCCAATCCAATGCGCTCCTCTATAGTTGGTCGCGACATGATTCCAAGGATCTCACCGAAGTCTGATACCAACTGACGTAGCGGAAGCTTAGATAGATGATTGATTACGGGTAGAAATTAATCAATACGCGAATCAATCCTTCAATCGCAGTCGAAATTAATCAAGACTACAAATTGGAACAAGAAAACGATTGTTATTCAAAATGGCAAAACTCCCTTTAACAAAACCCTAAAAGTGTTTAAATACTCCTTCCACACCCTAACACAACCCTAGAATGAAATAATAACCAATGACAAAAATAACCCTACTTAAAATTCGACATTCAGTAATAAACGTAAATAACAAAACAACGAACGTAGAAGTTCCCGTCCGCGAGGCGCCCGCCTGGGCACAAGCCAGGCGTCCGCCATGAATCCAGCAACCTCCCTCGTTGTTGAAGCAGTATGAGGTGTCCGCATCGCAAGGTTGAGGCACCCGCATCAGCAGCCGAAGCCTCCCTCTCCGCATCACAACTCGAGGCGCGCGACTGGATCGAATGAGGCGGCCGCCTCGTCTGAAACTCAAGGATTACGCCTGTTACGGTCGATAGCCTCTAAGAACTCTAACGCCAACTCTTCTACTGCATCAGAAATCAATTGACAAAAATTGAGATTTAAAAAATGTCTTACCAAAATATGTGAATTATGATTTGTATTTATAGGTGTAGGGATGTATAGTCCATCTTTGATTAGGAAGTTGCGTTAGAGAAGGTTATAATCCTAGTTGGATTATAACTACCCACAATCGTTGTTTGAGTAGGATTAGTATTGTCTTCTCGTATGCCTAGTAGGCATGCTCCTCGGCTCGTTATGCTTGGTCGGCCTGAACGAGTGTCGAGGAAGAGAGGAGAGCAAGGATAGAGAAGCTCATTTCCTTGCCTTGCTGATGACGGTATTCCTCGTCTTTTGGTGAGTTCCATGTCGGCCTTGAGACCACCCGCAGCGGTGACTTAAGTAGCTCCACATCATCAGTCATCAATAACCAAAACCTCACACCATTTTACCCACGGTGATAACTTAAGTCATCAATTTCTCTCTCATATTTTTTACTATACCCCACTATATTTTCTTTTTCCTTTTCACATGTATAACAATTATTATCATTATTCATATTATTTTATTATTGTTAATTATACATGATAATAATTTATATATTTTTATTATAATAATTTTAATTATTAATTAAATAATTTTATTAATATTATTATTTAATAGTCTTTTTAAATATGATAAGTTAATAAAATCTTATTATAGAATATATATCTACAAAGACAATTGAAATTAAAAGATTAAATAATGTAACAAACATCATAAAAAATTAAAATTACATAGGACACACTCTAACACACAATTTTAATTATCATCAATTTCTTCATTAAATTTTTCCTAAATATTTTCAATCAAATTTTTTTTCAGTGACTTGTTGATATTTGTATCTCGAACTCGACTTTGATTACTCATATATGATGATAAGTCATATTCTCGAACATTGGAGAAAGTAAATCTTTGATTTTCACTGTTAGTTGATGCTTGATTTTGAGTGAAATCTTTTTCATGGTCTCTTGGATCAAAATGTGTATAGGTTGAGCGTTCGTCCTCAACTATCATATTGTGAATGATGATACAAGCTAGCATAATTTTACATAAGATACTTCTACTCCATTCTAGAGCAGATTGTCGAATTATAGCTAATCGAGCTTGTAAAACTTCAAAAACACGCTCCACATATTTTCTTACCGACTCTTGTTTCTTAGCATATAATTTATGCTTTGCCATCAACGGGGCATTGATTGATTGAATAAAAGCCGCCCATTTCGGATATATTCCATCAGTAAGACAATATCTCATATTATATGAATGATTATTCACAGTGTAATTAACATGCGGAGCATGGCTTTCTAATATATCTGTAAATACTGGAGAACGGTCTAGGACATTTATGTCATTACACAAACCTGGTGTTCCAAAGAATGCATGCCAAATCCCACAGATCGCGCAAGGCTACGGCTTCGAGGATTAACGTTGGTGTTTTATTTCTACCTTGAAATTGTCCTCTCCAACCTCGTGGACAATTTTTCCAAGTCCAATTCATACAGTCGATACTGCCCATCATTCTTGGAAATCCACGCTCCTCTCCTTGTCGGAGTAACGTAGTTATATCATCAGAATTCGGCCTTCTCATGTAACGATCGCGGAACTGGATTATGACACCTTCAACAGAATGAAGAAGACACTCCTTCGCTGTAGTTTCAGCGACATTTAGATGTTCATCAACTGAGTCGTATGCAGTACCATATGCTAAAATTCGCATTGCGGCAGTGCATTTTTGCTCGATCGATAAACCAAGTCTACCACTAGCATCAACTTTCTGGTGAAAATAATCATCAGATGCACGCAATGCTTCCATGATACGACAGAAGACATGGCGTCTCATTCGATATCTGCGACGAAACATTTCTTCCGGATAACTTCTGTGTTCAATAAAATATTGTTTATATAGTATGTTATGGCCTTCTTCGCGTTCTCTGCGCACGTATCTTCTTCGAGCTTCATGCAAGGGCCTCTCAATAGTTGATGAAATTAGAGGAATGAATGAGCGTACAATCGCCTCTTCATTTTGACGCCTTTCATCAATCGATTTATTCCATTCCTTGACTCTAGTAAACCTTTCTTCGAGATCGTTATCACTTGCACTTGACGACGATGAGCTTGATGAGAAATGCATTTTTGTTTAACTAAGAGGAAATTTTAAGGCATGTTGAATAAGAAATGGAGGATGAGTCTAGATTGGATGCATAAAACTTGTAAGAAATGATCTATTTAATAGAAGAAGATAATAATTTAGGTTACAGTGATATGCCATGTAACGCCCTGAGCCTGAAGACCGGGTCGGAACGCTATCAGATTTGACGGACTAGCCCCACAAACCACCACAAGTCTTTCCAGCACGTGTTGTCCTCACTTACATGCTCACTGAGAAACTTCCCAGTGGGTCACCCATCCTAGAATTTCCCCAGGTCAAGCACGCTTAATCTTGGAGTTCTTATAGGATGAGCTTCCGAAAAGAAGATGCATCTTGGTGATATGAGTAGTACTAATCAAATCATATTCAAGAGGTGACTCCCACCGACTCCGCAGTGTGCACTTTGTTCCGCACAGCACTTTGCTCCACGCTTCTGGCCGGGTCCCGCTCTGATACCATTTGTAACGCCCCGAGCTTGAAGACCGGGTCGGAACGCTATCAGATTTGACGGCCTATGCCCCACAAACCACCACAAGTCTTTCCAAAGACGCTGTCTCACTTACATGCTCACTGAGAAACTTCCCAGTGGGTCACCCATCCTAGAATTTCCCCAGGTCAAGCACGCTTAACCTTGGAGTTCTTATAGGATGAGCTTCCGAAAAGAAGATGCATCTTGGTGGTATGAGTAGCACTAATCAAATCATATCAAACATATCAGGCACACACATTTTTGGGGATGTTACATATCAACATATGATGATGTAAAGATGAAACATCATTTTCAAACTTTATTGTTGAAATGACTTATCAATTTTGTCAGTTTCTTAGAAAGTGACATATCAATAAGAGCATCTGTGTTGGTTTCATCATTTTGTTCACTAAAAGATAAAACTAGTGATATATCAATATTTGAAATAAACATTACAATAAACTTTTTATAAAGATTACAATAATAAATAAACTAAAAACAATAACCTACATAAATAAGATAAAGATTACAATAGTTAGAATTTAAGCAAACATTACACAAATTAAAAATTAAACTAATATAACTAAATATCTTTGAATTTTTCATACAATCTATCGTAAAACTCAATTTCTTTTACTGACAATACTAATTTTTCCATCAGTACACTGTAAAGTTTGAACCTTTTATTTCGCTCCTTCTCCGCTTGTCTTTTTTCTTCTTTTTCTTTAAAAAATTAAAGGTATTGCTGCTCGAGTTGAAGTCGCTCAACATTTAACGCGCGATTTGTATTCAGACTAGACTATTGATGCAATTGGTTATAGTGATCATTTTGAGAAATAGTTTGAAAAGTGGACTATTTTGGGATATATATTTTTTTTAAAAAAATTATTTGAAAAAAAAAATCAAGAAATTATAGATTTTAAAAATGTACTTTTATGTATAAGTTTGTAACCATGGCAGATCTAGGATTTTAGACAAACGGGGACTAGTTATATGGTGGGTTATGAATTTAGCACAAAAAAAAAAAAAAAAAAGAAATAAGGGCGCCTCTCTTTCTCTCTGTATCCGCTCATCTCCCTCTCTCTCCTCTCGTCGTCTCTCTCTCCACTTGTCTCTCTCCCCTCTCGTCTGTCTCTTTCTGCGCTTTCAACTCTGAATTTTCTCCATTTCGCCGCCGAAGTTAGCACTTGATTTTTACCGGTCGCCGTTACAGATCAACAGCTGCCTGAATTTGTGGAGGTATGTTTTTTTTTTTTTTTTTTGGATAAACTAGTTGAATTTACAATCGCCTTTGATGTTGGATCTCAAACAAGTGTTCCATTTGCTTCTTACTAGATTTTTGCAGTATATATAATTCTATATTAGAAGATAATTGCTTTTAGTGAACTGATTGTGGTTCTGATCGGCTCATATACGTTGTTATACAAAACCTGATTGTGTTCTGCTTCATTTTTGTTTAAATTTTGTTTAAACTGAGGAATTTGTTTGAGTGGTGCTGTGGTGGTGATTTGAACTGTTTGAGTTTTGTGGCTTAAAAAAAAAAGAAAAAAAAAAAGAAGATGACAGCTTCGGATCGGAAACCTTCGGTGTGCTGTTCGGATCGGGTTCGGAACATCCGATCCGAACCCGACCCGTTGTCATCCCTAATCCCATTTCTGAATTTCTTAAGAGAGAAATTCGACATTTGTCAAAACTAAAGCTGCCTCCCTTACTGATGCATATTTGTCATAATAATTGATTATAAGTCAACTTTTTTGAGAATATCCCTTATCTAAAACAGTTTTACAATCATTTTGGGACGGAGGGAGTATATGATTTTAGTACAGATTCCTTTAAATTATTATTCAACTATAATGGAGAAGAATCTCCTATTAAAACAAGCAATGATGTACTTAACTTGTGATAAAGATTATGTAACTTCTGTCTCCTACAATGTTACTGTTTGGCTTCGATTCGAAAACTGTTTAAAAGCTTGCTTCTTTCTGTTTTGATCCCTGCAGTGATATAAGAAACATTTGAAATGCTTCCGTTGCATCTGTTTCTCTTGATTAACATGTTTTTCTACTTTTCCCTGCTTTTATTGCACTATTTGCAATAATTTTCTTAGCAACCAAATATGACTGATTTGTTTTATTTCTTGCTTCCTGCATGTCCCTTAAATTTACAGTATCGATTAGTTCTGTGTTTTTGGAATGCAGTGTTCTCAGACAACCTTTTTCTTTATATCAATCATTTTGTTTAGGAAATCAGTTCAAAAGTGATCTTTTCATGTCTCCTAGTTTGTAACGGACAGTTTGACAAAATTCAGCGTTACCCCAAATGAATTTAAATGTTCTTGCTATTCATTTTCAAACTTTTAGTTTTGCAAATATATAATGAACTATGAAATTTTTTTGGTAAAAAACCATTTAGACAGTTTTCTGAAGAAAATATTTCCAAATGTCATTCATTTTGGGACAAAAATGGCCATTAAATTTGGGACTAAGGGAGTAGTAAAAAACTGGATTGTCTTGTGCAAGAACATAAGACCAGACAGAGCCCAAGTAGCCATGAGGGAATTTAGAGTTCTGTGATTTCTGTCAGTAGCATAATATTTGTTTGATTCATGCCATAAATATCTTTATACTTGGTCAAAACATATTAAGCATTTTCATATATTTTTCGTTCCGGAGCAGCATTTACGTATTCACGGCAAATTCTTAGCAAATTTTGTGCATCTTTGGCTTGTGTATTTGTTGCTTTAGATGCCTGGTTGTCCAACAGAATGTCACATGCTTGTATACCATATACTGTCTCATAAATATAAAAAACTACTCCGTAAGATGGTTTTAACTCCTTAGGACACGTAACGTGGATTTTGAACTTCATTGGCTTGATTACAGGCAGAACACCACACAAAGTACAATTTTCTTTCCACTTGTTTCTGAAATTTGTTCTACTCACAGTGATATGCCTGCAAGTTGGGGTTTAAGAATCCTGAAATGTATTCCCTCCGTCCCAAAATTAATGTCCAAAAAGTTTTCAAATTTGCTCAGAAACAAAAGATGATCATATGAGATATGTACACACTTAATCTCTCAAGTAAGCAATGTGATCTACTCTAATCACATGCTCAGAACTTAAACTGAAATATAGATACTTATTGTTAAATAAATCATTTACGTTGAGGCTACTTTTCATTAACGTCACTCAGAATAAGATGTACAAACTTCAGTTAACAGCCAATAACAATTTATTTTGCAATAATGCTCTTTCAATCTCTTTCATAAAATGTGAGCTTTTTATGGATGGTCTTTTTATCTGATTGTTTTGTGATTACCTTTACCTTTTCCATTGATCACACTACCTCTGTCTCAAAATGAATGTTCAAAAAAATTTCAAACTTACTCTTGATTGCAAATTTGAATTTTTTTTTTGGCATTCATTTGGGACGGAGGGAGTACCATTTTGAGTGTGTTTTGGAATATTTGTCAGATGAATCCTCAAGGGAGATCTAAACTGAATGAAGCAAGAAATCTGGGGAGGCCAACAACACGTTCCTCACTTGCTGCAGGTCCACAGACGAATCATCGACCAGCCCGACTGCCTAAAAATCCCCGGATTGAAGAATCAGAGTCCCAACTTGGGTCAAAACCTTCAGCAAATGAGTTCAAAAATGATGAATTTTGGCCCCTTTCTGGGAAGCCATATTTTCACGTGATTCTTACAAAATCTTATGTCAAACCAGTCTTTCATATGGTAATCCTTCCACTCTCCAACATATCATATTTATAATTACACGAGCCGATCTTGTTTTAATCAAGGTTTATCCATAGTTAGATACTCCCTCTATCCCTAAATGAATGTTTCTTTGGAAAAAAAAACTTTGTTTCTAAATGTACTTTTACCAAAAAAAATTCCCTAGTTATTTTTTACTTGCAAAATGAAGTTTGGACATTAAATTATGTAAAGAGTGCACACTTTCAGAATGCCAATCAAAATGAAATTTTAACATTCATATAGGGAAGGAGGGAGTATTAAATTTGCTTATTTACATAAATCCCGACAAAACCGTTAACTAATTTTGTGAATATCAGGTTTTTCCAGTCAAATATCATTCGGCGCTTCCTGATCAGATAGTTCCAGCTGTTGTTACATATGGAAACAAGAGCTGGAACACAACTTTGTACGGAAACGGGCGCCACAAAAGGTTTGATGTAAGCTGGAAAAGTTTTGTGATTGACAATTCCTTAAAGGTTGGAGACGCTTTGGTATTTGAACTCTTGGAGTCGAGTGAAGAACTTCTGAAGTTCCGAGTTCAGATTCTACGAGGCGACTTCCCTTCTATATTGATTGAAAGAGTAAATGCTGAGAATTCAAAAGCTCCCATTGTTCTTGACTAGGTATTAAGTTACTCCCGAAGACATTCCATTCAAAACTTATTTTGAAACTAAGCATATAGTTATCTCAATACTCTAAATAGCGTTACGGAAAGATAGTCGTTTTTGTACCTTTTACATTTAGTTTGTAGTGCGATAAAGTATTATTGAGTATAAAGCTATCATTCACCATATGTGAGCTTTAGATGCTCAGAATCTTCAGATTGCATTTTTTCTGGCTAATATATTTGCTTTTTTAGTAGGAAATACTGTAGATAGGTTTGGGTTCATGCGGTGGTTTTCACCAATTTTTAGTTTTTTTTATTATTAATATTATTATTATTACTCCATTTGATTAATAATTTGATTAAGAAGAGAGCAATCAATTATTACATGTGGATTTACATAGTTATAGGGATGGCCAAACCGGACCGGAATCGAAAAATCGGACCGGAATCGGACCGAAAAAGCTCGGAACTGCCATGAACCGCCAAGAAAATCGGAACCGGTTTGGGGCCGGGCCGGTTAAGGGTCACAAAAATGGTGAACCGGACCGGAAAAAGACCTAAATCGGATGAAAGTTCCTTGGTTTTCAAAAGAACCGGATCGGAACAGGACCGGAAAAGCCCGAAACCGGAGTAACCGGACCGAAGTCAACGACGGGCCGGTTAAGGTTCACACTCTGGCCGAACCGGAACCGGCGGTTTTCAATCCGGAATCGGGCCCAGATCGATTTTGGCCATCCCTACTCCCTCCGTCCCAGACCCAAGGGTCTTGGGGGAGAATTTCACGCTTCTTAAGAATTTTTTTAAAAAATAAATAAAAGTTAAATGTGGGATAGGGAATAGTAGTTAATGATTGATTTTTTTGTAAATATGTTAACTTTATAAGGGTATAATGAATGGTTTTTTTTGTAATATGGGGTAGAGAATAGTAGTTAATGATTGTTTTTTTAATAGGAGAGAGAATGAGTGGGAGGAATAGTAAGTTAATGATTGATTTTTTTGTAAATATGTTAACTTTATAAGGGTATAATGAATGATTTTTTTTGTAAATATATGAAGATGATAAGGGTATAAATATACTCCCTCCGTCCCGGCCGACTTAGGATTTTTTGAAATGGCACGGGGATTAAGGAAAAGGTAATGTTGTGAGTGTAATTTAAAAATAGGAGAGAGAATGAGTGGAGGGAATAGTAAATTATAATGGTGTTGTGAGTATTAAAATAATGTAGGAGAGAGAATGAGTGGAGAGAATAGTGATTTAAGGTTTCCATTTTCGGCCGTCCTAAGTCGGGTGGGACGCCCAAAATGGCAAAAAGTCCTAAGTCGGCCGGGACGGAGGGAGTATTAAAAAACTTGCCATTTATGGAAAGGAACTCTTGATCTGGGACGGACCAAAAGGAAAAGTAGAACCCTTGATCTGGGACGGAGGGAGTAGAAAACAACAATCAAACAATAATTACACCACATAAAGATATACGTGGTTAATCAATTTGGATACTTTCACGGGTAGAGAAAGAGAATATTATTATCACTTGAGAAATCACATATTAAAATCTCTAATTATTTTGCACGAATTCTTGTGAATTCTTGATCACAGAAATTTCTGATCGTACAAACCCTAATCTATAGGAATAGATGAGTAATTGAACTTATGAACCTTAGAATTATAGATCTTTGTCACACTAACATTAATTCTGATTGTTAAGGGATAAAAGGAGTTTTTATACAACACTATTCTTAACCCTTCAGAGTTTTCTAATCATGAGCTGAATCCTGGTCAACCCAAGCCCGTCACATGCTTGCACGGGCGTGTCCTTTAAGCCGCAAGGGCATGCCAAAATTTCAGAAACTTTTGCACGGGGGTGTCTTTTAAGTTGTACGGCTGTGTCCGCTGTTCCAAATTCATGATCCAGATTCCCTGATTGACACGGGCGTGCTAAACACTAAGCACGGCCGTGTCGGCTAGCTGTTACAGGGATTACTATTCGTTGCTTGTTCAATCCCCTAATTTAGGTGTTTCCAATTTAGATGACATTAAACCCAACAAATCTCCACCTTGACATCTAACCTTCAGATCGCATAATCAGAACTCCCCCTCTGCCTCAGATGTTGTCTAACAGCTGCGAACATTTAGCAAGACCAAGCAATGTTGGAACTTGATAGTTGGAACGGACTTCGTGAACATGTCAGCAGGATTGTCCGAAGTACCCACTTTCTTCACCTTAATCCACTTCTCACTTCTCAGAAAATGATACCTCATATCTATGTGCTTGATCCTTTCGTGATAAACTTGATCATTGGGCAAACATATTACACTCAAACTGTCACAAAATATTGTATCATGATCCTGATGTAACCCGAGGTCGCTGATCAAACCCTTTAGCCATATTCCCTCCTTAGCAGCTTTTGTCAATGTCATGTACTCCGCTTCCGTAGTTGACAAAGTCATTGTATATTGCAAAGTAGCTTTCCAACTGACAACTGACCCAACAAGAGTAAATACGTACCCGGTCATAGATCTCCTCGTATCAACATCTTAGAGTAGTTCGAATCACAATAACCCTCATTGCACATTTTGTACCACCTTCATAAATGAGACCAACATCATATGTACCCCTAAGGTAACTGAAGATCCTCTTCACTGTCAATGTTCCTTATCAGGATTCCCCATTAACCTACTAACAACACTAACAATATGTGCAAGATCCGATCCAGTGCAAACCATAACATACATCAAACTACCAACTGCACTATCATAAGGTACTCAAGCCATATACTGTTTCTCTTCAGATGATTATGGTGCAAACGCAACAGACATATGTGCATTCGTTGCACTCGGAGAATCTATAGGCTTTGTTGTAGACATGTTAGACCTCTTTAAAACTTTCTTGATGTAACCTTTATGGAATAAGAACAGTTTTCTTTGTCTTCTATCCCTGTAGATCTCCATACCCGGATTTTTTTTTGTTGCACCCAAATCCTACATCTCAAACTCAGCAGTGTTGGGTTTTGGGGTTACAAACGCAGCGGAAGAACTTTATAAAACAACAAAACCCTAGCCTTAAATCTGTCTAGCATGAAGAGATGAAATTATATGAAATAGATTTTACATACCTTGTAGCGATTATGTTTGTTCAAAACGAATCTCCAAAATTCAATCTTTGAATTTGATGTCGAATCTTCTATCTTCTCCTTGATCTTCCTTGTGATGAATTGATCCAAGCTTTAGGTGATAATGGAATCACCCTCTAATGGTAATCCACACATGAACGAATCAAGAACAATTCTTGTAGGATTGCTAGATGATCCTCTGAATATTGAAATACCTTTCAATAATCAATGGCTAAAATATGGAATTGATTTTGGGATTTCTTTGATACTTGATTCTCAATCAAAATCAAAACTCTAGAGTTTCATAAACCTAGAACAACGATGATTTTATGGCTGAGAGAAGGATTATATTTATACTTGTTATAAATCCCTAACCCTTAGGGAGAATCCTTGTCCAAACCAATAACCAATCCAATAAAGCAAACGCATACGGAAACTGATATTCGCCGTTAGCACGAGTCGTTACTGGGGGCACGAGTCGTGTCCTTGCAAAATCAGTCATTTCCACGAGTCGTGCTTTATTTTACACTCGTACTGATTGAAGATGCACGACTCGTGCCTGAGGACACGAGTCGTTCCCAATCCCATAATGCCCAGTTTTCACAAATTTCCTTAAAACGCTGTCGTACTGGTTAAATGGCATGAGTCGTGATCCTTGTCACGAGTCGTGACCCAGGGCACGAGTCGTGCTCCTGGTCACGAGTCGTGACAATTCCCAAAATTTCAATTTTCAGCCAATTTCAAATTCGCTCTTTGTGTGTGACCATTTATGAATTATATTTATGTTGGTAGTGAGTCGAAACATCGACCTCACAAGATATAAGTGGTTTCTAGCAAACAATTATATCCACCCAATTAATATAACATCAAAGCTTGATTCCTTGATATATCAAATGTCACAATCCCTTTGTCCACGATGTCAAATTGAACATGAGTCATGGTCCACGTCAACTCATATTGTTCAATGCTTTCTCGATTCCGAATATGTTGATAATCCAAGTGCATTTGATATTTATCAAATCTCTTGAGTGTGGCCACACATTTCATCAACACTATTCATCGAGGGACCCAAGCAAAACATCTCTCTCAACGAGAGGGACAAATCCCATCTTGACTTATCATTCTTCCCTACAAGAATCCAATCGTGCCAACATAGCCCTTATTGCTATCCTATTAAAGATAGTGTTAGACTACATTAAACACAATGTTCATCATGTGGAAGACGATGATAATCTCAGGTACAAAGGATTCAATGACACGACTATCATGAGATTTAATCATGACATATATGACTATAGACCATGTCATAAATCTCATCGGTATGTCAAGTCCAGTACTTGTTCTCTAGCAAGTACACATAAGTGTAATGTGCATCTTATGCATATAATCATCTCCATGATTATCCATTACCAACTTATACTAGTCATTCACAATAACTAGGGACACATGTTATTATAATAAATATGTAAACATATAATAAGCCAAATAAACATGCTCCATAATAAATGATAAAGACGATTACATAGTGGTTTAAGTTATAAGTCAAACATAACTAAACGCTTAGGGCATTACACCAACAAGCAGATAGTAGACCCTTTAACTTCTAAATATCAGACTTCTTGACAGCAACTATTAACATATCGTCAACATAAAAAACCAAATAGATAGTCAAACTATCTACCATCCTATTGTATTACACACAACTTTCATACGACTCCTTGTGACATCAATATCTGTCATATAGTTGTCAAACCGTTTATACCACTACCTAGGCGACTGCTTCATTCCGTACAAGGGCTTATTTAACTTACACACGAAGTATTCGAACCTGAAACCCATCTGTTTGTGTCATATAAATATCCTCCTCCAGCTCTCCATGTAGAAAAGTTGTTTTAATATCTATGTACTCGAGTTCCAAATTCTGATGTGCCACTATTGCTAATAACACCCTAATCGAAGTGTGTCTAACTAAAGGTGAGAAGATCTAATTGTAGTCAATACCCTCTCTCTACGTGAAACTTCTAGCAACCACATGAGCTTTATACTTGACCACATCTGATGGTGACATACCTTCCTTTTTCTTGAAAGCCCACTTGCAAGTAACAATCTTCCTGCCTTCAAGGCTCTTGGTTAACTCCCATGTCTGATTTTTGTGAAGTGACTCCATTTCGTCTCTTATAACTGTATGTCACTTGGCAGACTCTGAACATGTAACTGCTTCCTTGAAATTGGTCGGCTCCGTAGGGTCGGGCTCCACTTCCTCAGCAACCTGAAGTGCATAAGACACCATGTTTTCAAAACCATACCTCACAGGAGGCTTCCCGATATTAGCTCGTCTATACCTCTATTGAGCTAACCCATGTTCTTCAGGAATAGGTGATGAAATGTCTGGTGCTTCTCTCTCTGAAGGTAGATCCTAATTAACATCTGGTTGTGGACTGCTGAACTCTGTAGTATCTTGTAGCTCCACCTGTTTATCAATACCACCAATACCTGGTATAATCGCAGATCTCATAATAAGATTAAGCACATAATTTTCATCAAAGACAAAATTTCTGCTTATAATAACCCTACCCTCTAATGGAGATCAAATTCGATATCCCTTGACACCATCTCCATAACCCATGAAAACTCCTTTTCTAGCCCTTGGTTCTAACTTCCCATCATTCACATGATAATAACCAGTACAACCAAAAGCTTTTAAATTACAATAATCAACAGGTTTACACGACCATACCTCATTGGGAACTTTGAGGTCGATACCTGTGTGAAATCCGCGATTTATCAAGTAACATGATGTACTAACCGCTTTTGCCCATAATCGTTTAGACAACTCTGCATTGGAGAGCATGCAACTCGCTTTAGCCAACAACGTATGATTCGTGCGTTCTGCAACAACATTCTACTGTGGTGTACCACTGATAGTGAGATGTCTAGAAATCCCCACTTCTTAACAGAACTCATCACACTCAGTACTGCAAAACTTCAACCCATCATCTATATAGATTCTATTGATATTCTTCTATATCTGATTCTCCACTAATGTCTTCCACTAACTGAAGTTTGTGAGAGTCCCACTCATGTGCTTCATAATAATAACCCAAGTTTTCCTCGAGTAGTCATCAATTATAGACAAGAAATGCATGTGACCCCTCAGTGATTCCTGGCGTAAAGGTCCCCAACAATCCGAGTGGATGTAATCCAGAATACTATTTGTTCTATGAACACCCTTTGGAAACTTGCTTCGCTGCATCTTCCCAAGTAAATAATGCTCATAAAACTTAAGGTCCTTGACCTTATGGCCACAAAGAAGACCATGATTCGCCAGTATTTGAATCCCTCTTATGCTCATGTGCCCAAGCCGAATATGCCACAACTTTGTCATATCCTCCTTGGCCACCTCAGATAATGCAACTAATACTGACCCAGAAAGCGTTCTACCTTGGAGGAAATACAATGAACGCTGCTTAAGGTCTCTCAGAATCACTTTAGAACCTTTGCAAACAGAAACTGCTTCACCTTTACCTTTGAAACTATACCCTTCGTTGTCTAGATGACTAAGAGAAATCAGATTCTTCATCATAAATGGAACGTGTCTCACATCGTTCAAATTGCAAAACTTACCATCATGAGTCCGCAGCTTGATAAAGCCAATACCAACTGCCTTGTAAGTAACACTATTGGCCATATGAATATTGCCCCCATATACAGAAGTTGTAAACCACTCTCTTATCAGACAAATATGGTAAGAGGCTCTAGAGTCAAGAATCCACGCATCTGACTGTCGTGCAGATTCTTATGTTACTAGAGCATAATCTTCATCAGAACTGCTACTATCTACTGCAGCAACATTAGATTCAGAATGAATAGAATTCTCGCCTCGCTTCATTCTAGGACAATCGGTCTTCCAATGTCCCTTTACCTTGCAATAGTTACAAATATCCCCAGGTTTTGGACCCTTCTTGCCAAAAGCTTTCTTCTTCTTCTTGCTGCCAGAACCCCTTTTGCCTTCCGCAACCAAACCTGCTGACTGGTTATCTTTACTACTATTATTACTTGCATTACGACGCAACTCTCTAGTCTTGAGCGAGGATTTCACCTCCTATAGAGTGATCGTCTCCTTACCATTGATACTATAGTCAACATAGTGCTCATATGATAAAGGCAGTGAAACAAGAAACATTAATGCAACATCTTTAGCCGCAACTTTAGCGAAGTTCAAGTAATAAAGATGTAATTCTATCTAGGTGATCCCTAATGTGTGTACATTCCTTCATTTGAAGAGAGAACAACTTTTGCTTCAGATACAACTTGTTGGTCAATGATCGTGTCAGAAACATATCTTCCAACGCAAGCCACAAAGCACCTCCAGAATCAGTACCTTCAATATCCGTTTTTCTACACACCTTATGCTTTTTGAGTGGGTCCTCTTATCTAGTGCGATCAGATTTGCTGCTTCCTTCTCAGCTGCTTTCTTGTCTTTCTCCGAACTCTCTACTGTTGCAGCCTCAAAAACACTTATGGGAACGACTTCTGCTTTGCCCTTTAGATCTTGACGACCCCTGATTGCAGCAGGCACTGGAGCCCACAAACCATTGTCTCTCAACAGGGCTTTCATCTTGATTTGCCAAAGACTAAAACTATTCTTCCCATCGAAGTTGTCAATTGGTGATTCTATTCATGATCCCATCTTTTTCTGCAGCGTAATACCCCTAGACATTTCTCAACCAGAACCTGGTTTTGATACCAGTTTGTTGGAACAAAGTCAATAGAAAACAATAATCAAACAACAATTACACAACACGAAGATATACGTGGTTCACTAACTTGGATACGTCCACGTGCAGAGGGAGAGAATATTATTATCACTTGAGAAATCACAGATTACAATCTCTAATTATGTTGCACGAATTCTTGATCACAAGAATTTCTGACTGTGCAAACCCTAATCTAGACAAACAGATGAGCAATTGAACTTCTAAACCTTAGAATTATAGATCTATGTCACACTAAGATTAATTCTGATTGTTAGGCGATAAGGGGAGTTTTTATACAGCCCTATTCCTAACCTTGCAAGATTTTCTAATCCTGCGCTGAATCCTGGCCGGTTCAAGCCCATCATAAGTTTGCACGAGCGTGTCCCTTAATCCACACGGCCGTGTCCGCTGTTCCAAATTCATGCTCCAGATTCCTTGATTGACACAGGCGTGCTAAACACTAAGCACGGCCATGTCGGCTAGCTGTCACAGGAATTACTCTTTGTTGCTTGTTCAATTTCCTAA